>LPNX010036397.1:255285-271166 GCA_001517045.1 Pseudotsuga menziesii
ATTGCCCTAAACCATATGGTTTCCAAAACCATGGGCCAGCACTCCACCACTAAAAAACTATAAATAGGTGATGGAGACCCCTTATTTCATATCCACAATCATAAGCATCCTTTCTCTGCCAAAACAGCTCTGGAAACCCTAGCTCACCCTTGAGCTACTTTCACCATTGAGAGCCCCTTTTGGCCCATTTCCACCATCGGAGAAGGAGAAGGAGCAGGCTGGAGCTTGGAGCAACCGTCTTGGATCACTGCAAAGAGCTTCACCAACCTTCACATCGGAGGTAATATCAATATAAAAACCATTCTTTACATTTTGTTGTTTTGTTTCATGCATACATTTAGAGTAGTTCGTTTTTCTGTTTAGCATTTTTATTTACATTTTACTAAACTACTACTAAGGAGTCACTTCTCCTTAGTAGGTGCTCATTCGCACAAGCTAGGGGTAAAAACCTAGCTACACATGTCATAAAGGCATAGCACTTACATATGACCATGGGAGGAACCAATCCTACCACCATGTCAGAAAGGCACATGAACTCATCACCTCCTCTTGGAAGGAACCTAGATCTGGAGAACACCAAGCTTCTTCCTGAAGTACTCAAACTTCACTTTGGCTAATGGCTTGGTCAACACATCAGCTATATTCTCATCCATTGCAACATATTGGAGCTTCACTGCTCCTCTCTGCACCATATCCCTGATATAGTGATATTTGATCTTGATATGCTTTGACTTGTCATGGAACACTGAGTTCTTTGACAACTTCACACAACTCTAGTTGTCGCAATATATACAAGTATCATCCAACTGGAAATCAAAAAAATCATATAGTAGCTTCCTTAGCCACACTGCCTCACAACTAGCTGAACAAGCTGCGACATACTCTACTTCGGCTGTACTCAGTTCCATGCAAGACTGCTTCCTGCTAAACTAAGATATCACACCTGATCCCATACTGAAGCAGCACCTCAAAGTGCTCTTCCTATCAATGGCACTGCCTGCCCAATCCGAATCCACATAACCCTCTATGTTAATCTTCTGATTCACCTCATACTTGATCCCATAATCAATTGTACCCTTCAGGTACCTCAGAATATGCTTTGCAGCAATCAGGTGAACATGTCTGGATCTGTTGGGAACTGGCTCAATGTGTTCACAGCAAAGCAAATATCCGGTATCGTATTTGTCAGGTACATCAAGGACCCAATCATCTAACAATACATCATAGCATCAACCGATTCTAATGAAGCATGAATCAATAGCTTCAGGTTCGATTCCATAGGTGTGGTCATGGCCTTGTAGAACATCATCCTGAACCTCTTCAAGTTCTCTACTGCATACTTTCCTTATCCCAGGGAGATTCCATCTGTATTCTACCACACCTCCATGCCTAGAAAGTAGTGCATCATACCCAAGTCTTTCATCTCGAACTCGGCAACAATCTTCCTCTTTGTGTCAACAATCAAACCATCCTCACCTATTACAAACAAGTCATCTACATACGGTAGGAGTATCATAGGGTTCCCTTCCTCAACCTTGTAGTAAAGATTGGAATCTGCTTTACTCTTGGTAAATCCTAAGCCACTAAGGAAGCTGACAATTCTTCCGTACCATGTCATGGGTGCCTGTTTCAAACCATACAGGGCCTTCTTCAATTTCCACACATGAGTCTCCCTATCATGTGTCTCAAAACTGAGTGTTTTCTCCACATACACTTCCTCTTCTACTACACCATTCAAGAAGGCAATCTTGAAATTCATCTGGTGTATCTTCCATTTCATTGTTGTAGCCAGAGAAAGTACTGATATGATGGAAGTGTATCTGGCTACAGGTGAAAAAGTCTCCTCATAATCTATCCCTTCTTTCTGGGAGAAGCCATGTGTCACAAATCTTGCTTTATATTTCTCTATGCTACCATCTACAGCATGTTTGATCTTTTAGATCCACTTGGAAGTCACAACAGACTTCCCCTCTGGTCCTGGGACAACATCCCAGACATCATTCTTCATGATCGACTAGTACTCCTCGATCATAGCATCCTTCCATTCTTTCTTTTCTGCTACTTCTTCATAGTTGGAAGGTTATTTATCAATGATGTCACATAATAGGGCTATGTTGCGGAGAAAAATTCCTATGGCTTGGGGTGTACCACAACAGACAGACAAATCGCAGAAATCAATCCCTTCCCAATATGCAAGAGAAATAAAATATCTAACACTAAAGGATCCCCAATCATACCTTATTCCAGACTATTGAAGTAGATCCCCGTTGAGCTTTTTCCAATCCCGCTTGCGTTAGCAATTTAGTCTCAACGATAGTAAACAACGTAAGCATGCTATATAATATAGTGTTAGACCTACTCTAGCATATATAATCAATAATGCATAAGCAATTAAACACATCCATGGATTCAATATTCATTTAAATGCACATCATTGGACAGGAAAAGATATTTTTATTAATAAAATCAGATATTACATAGGTGACAACCTCTGTCGGCACGTTTGCAAACCGGACAAACCGAGTCCTCCACCTGGGCCTCCTCCACCTCAATCCTCCATCTCTTGATAGAAATCTCACAAACAAATGCAAGCTTGGGAAGAACACAAAGTGCTCCAAGGGACAAAGGGATGCAGACTCAAGTACAAGCAAGGTACGGAAACAATGGACTATAGTTTTCTTGCTCTTCAATTCCTCCTCTTCAATGTATCCAAGGGGTTCCTTATATAGTGCTTCAATGGGGTAATGGAAGGTCAAATCCGAGTGATATCGAGGCATATGGAAGGCCAAGAGACAAGTTACTCAAATCCACATCAAGGAAAACTCTAACAATATTTGGACTTATACACACATCCCGATGTACGTGCGTTTAAGGGTAATATCTGCGTATATACGCGAGAAAGAGATTAAAAGTCGCGTACAACAAATAATAGGTGTTTTTAGGGATGATATTGGAAACATCAAAGGTACAATAATGGTCCATGGGGTCTAAAGAGTCTGCAAAGGGACAGGGAAGGCCATAAAAGTGTGATCAACCATGTGTGGTAAAATTAGCTGTAACAGATGCCCCCTAATGTGTGAGGTCAGAGGGGTAACATGATGGTCGAAATACATTATAAATCCATCCCAGAAGTGGAGTGATGAAGAACCAGGTGGAAGAACCAGCCATCTGTCAGTATAGTACAATAATCAATATCTGTACATGACTGTAAATACATATAGCATCCCCGAATACATAAGAGTACAATGGCCATGAATAGGCATGATATACAAAATGTGACATGTGTGGTCATCGCCACGTACAATATATAATAGATCATAATCTCCATAATGAAGATATACAAAGGATCAATATCTCCATGAAAGTTGAAGATATACAATGGATCAAGATCTCCATAATGGCTGAAAATATCTGACATACACTGGAATCAAGTCACGAGAGCTGAAATCTCATGAACACTGGCACGATCAATGAGGTAGCATATGTGGAATGCCACCAATATAGAAAGTCTTCTACACACATCGCTACGAGTACATGTCCTACTATGTGAATAGAGGTGTCGAGGTTGAACATAACAGTCCATTGTCTGATTATTGGTCATTGATGTATACCATTAACAGACACGAGATCACCCACCGATATTGAAAATGGGAATCAAGGTACTAGAGTGCAATCTAACAAGCGTGAATAGATGTTTTGAGGTCGAAAAGTTGAAATAATCCATTGATCAGGGGACATTGATGTATTCCCAAAACTATCAATGGAGAGAGAACCTACCACTGATGACTGTAAGTCTCAAGGCACTCAAATGACTCTAGACTTTTATCCTAGAATAAATGATCTGAACTCAATGGGATGGAATCCACTGGAAGGAGGGAATTAAGGCATCCCCCATCAACCAACACGAGGTACTCACCAATGTTGTATAATGTGGAAGGACTCAATCAAGATGTGCACAAAACAAAGATAGTACTGGGAATGGCCGATATGCAAAGTCAAGATAACTAAGGTATGTCCAACTCAGGTTTCAACTTCCTTTGAACAAGAGCATAAAGGTGAATGGTCACTGAATGGAGGCATCATAGACTCGATATACAAAACTGGGACATCTTTGCAACACAGGAGACATCAACAGAGGCTCCATAGGGACTGGAAGCTTAACTAGTTGGTGGAGGTAAACTCAAATCAACGAGTACAGCTCCTAAATTCAAACTATTAACCCAACCAATGAATGTGATATACAGTGCTATGTTCGAAAGCGACACGACTCGATTGCTTCCAAAGATAACATCTTTTCCTGTCTGAATTTTGGATTTTTTATTTTTTTGGACTTTTTTAGGTATTTTGAAAAGCTTGAAAAAGAATAAAAGTGATTTATAGTTACAAATATAAGAGGAGATGAGTGTCAAGGAGAAAACAAACTAGTTCCAAGCAGCGGAACATTCCTATGCTCAATGCAAGAAAACATGAGCAGGATAACGACACTCGGGGGAAAGTCCCCTCCCGGTAAAAATGGGGAATCAAGCTGCAAAATATATAAAAAGGCTCTGCTTGGATAGACATGAGACAAGCTCGAGCTATATGGTTCATAATCAAAGTCAGGGAAGCCGGCATAAGGCTCAATAAGGCAAGCAAAACTCATGATAATGCAATTACAACTTGACATATACAAGGGAGTCCCAGGGAAATGGCCATCATAAAGTTCAAGAGGAGTATGAAGCTCTTGCTCAAAGTTATCGCGGTACTATACAAAGGACTCCCACACCCTAAAGGAGAAATGTCGGCATGGGACCCAAATGTGAAATAGGATCTAACTAGGGTACCCATGTATGGTCAAGCTCTACCATTCACAACATGTCACTTCTAAACGCAGCAAGAAGGTTTCGTGACAATATGGAATGGGTTCGTACCTAAGGTTAAAATGAAACAGTCATAAAGTTATGAAAAATGCAAACGGATGTGAAACCTAACCTATATGTCAGTTTAGACATAATATTTGCAATAAGCACGAACGGGTCAAAGCCACGGTCAAAACCACACTCAAAATGGATTCTTACAACATCAAATTAGTTCAAATGGCCAAAAACGGTTAGAAACGGTCAAAAACTATAGAAAGTGGATAAAAATTTCAAATTTTTTCTATAAATAGTGAAAAAAGTTAAAAATTTTCATACCATTTGAACTTTTTACCCAACATAGTGCATTTGAGCTCAGAACTTTAGAAGCGAATTCCGAGAGCATCGTCCAGCGGAAATCCTCCCCGTTTGATCCAGGTAGATTCTCATGCTCTCCTCTTTCATTTTAATGCAATTTTTTTCAAATTTCATGGGCTATTTTAATTTTTTGAGCCATCCAAACTTATGCGTTTTGGCCCACGTCGAAATCAGGTCTTTTTCCGCATATAGGGATCGCCATACGCAGAAAATGTACCAAAAGGCGCGTACATACATGGCTACAGTCACGTACAGGGCCGCGAACAAGGTTTTAAAGGGTAAATCTTAATAAAAAAACTTGGTTTTTGTGCATGATAGTGCTAGAGTGGAGAGAAATAGAGCATGGTGATGTTGAGGAAGCTGTGCAAGGTGGTTTCATGGCTCAACAAGTGTTACGGGCATGTGGATTGTACAAGTTTTGGTGTCTTGAAAGCCTAAGGGCCAAACCAAGACTACTCTAGCTACTGGTAGACTATTGGGATCCATAGTCTAAAACATTTCAGACAGATGGGATGTCGCTCAGCATCGAGGTTGAAGACATATATTTCATCATAGGTTTGTCCCGACGAGGGGAGATGGTGAACCTCCATTCTCGTGGGCCAGGAGGTGGGCTAACCATAGATGAGTACATAGTTGTGTACTGCTTTCCAGAGATGGAAAAGGTTGGGAGTCAAATCCCGACAAACTCTATTCAGATTCTAGGGCTGAAGGGCATACTTTTGGCACTAGGCAGGATTGCAGGGTTGGATTCACTCCACCAAGACTCACGGCCAATGATATTCTATGCGGTAAAGTGCATGCGGCCTAAAGTATATGACTGGAGTACTACGATGGTGAGCAACATGAAATAGCAACTCAGTGACTATAAGATGGGTAGGGTGCAGAACTTCAGGTTCGGCAGTATATTGAGCATGTTTTTCTTTGAGCGAGTGCCAGGGCTAATCCCTAGGGTAGACATTGCTCCACATGGAGTTCGGGATCCATCCCAGCGATGTTGGGCGAATGTCATGCGCAGACTGGGTGGATGTAGGGTGGCTAACCCCTGCCCAATAGATTTCTTTCCATGGTGGCGGAGACTGATCGTCGCCATAGACAACTACCCCTATGAAGGAATAAACTTCCACAGAGACCCAGATATGCCCCTACCACCAGGAGCAGCTTATGGTGACATAGGTAAAGAATCCCAAACCCACTTTTTAAGTTTTGAATTACTTAATTTTTTTGTGTTTTTTGATATATTGACTCAAAAGACATGTTTTTGGTGTGACGAAACATAGTGACAATCTATCATGTATATGCAGATGTAGGACCACAATGGCTAGATGGATTCCCTCGTCATCGACGGGGGGGAAGAGGAGATGATATTATGGGTGCGGATGCGGAGCGGACGCTCCAAAGCATCCACATGAACTTTGTTCGTTTGACACACAGGGTACCCATGGCGCAAGTCGAGGACTTGCCTAAGGCCATGCAGCGCCAGGGGGTTGGTGTAACACGAGCATGGGTTTGACTATTTCGACGGCTAGCTAGAGTCGTAGAGTGTTATCATAATCAGGACCCCCCTCCACCTTAGGCATAGAGACCTAAGTGTATTCATTTTTGTAAGACCATGTATTATGCCTTAGTAGCTCGGAAGCCCCAATTTTGTATATGACACTTCTGTATTATGACGTGACTTTTTGGATGTTAATGAAAAAACTTTTATGATGATCGATTTTATTTATATATTTACATGTGTAAAATGTGTGTTTGTGATATACTCATGGTCTATGAAACAAATGCCAATCTAACACATAGTTAGCATATGAGTCAGAAACTTGATTAAAAATTCTTGAAACATGAATGTATGTTATATTCTCAAATTGTTGTTCTAGTAATCTAACACGTAAGAATCTTTGTAATAACGTCGGATCCCTAATACGATACAAGCCATTAAGCTGTGAAACCACTAATTGTGAATCAAGGCGTACCTCAAGAGAATGAATACCATGTGAAATGGCATCACGCAATAACTCAATGACAGCACTATATTCAGCAACATTGTTTGAAGAGGGCCGTAAACATACTCCTCCTGAAGACAATACTTGACCCGTAGTAGTATAGATCACCCAAGCAGCCGAAGCTGAGTTTTGAGTGTGGTGGATAAAACCATTAGCAAATCCTATGTAAACGGAAGACTCCATCGACATCTCCCATGAGAAATGAAAGATAATTAACAAACCCGATCACCATAAGAAAACATAACTATGCAATGCAAAACTGTACAATAATATACAAAATTAATCCCTTACTGAAGATCCTGCATAGTATTTTTTGAGATAGAGCCCATTTCTAGGCTCCGCTAAGGCTATCCCTTCATAATCAACCAGCTTGTAGGCACCTTTCTCTACGACTCGTTTAACCATGTAAGGACCATGCCACATGGGATTAAATTTCCCTGCCCCTAAGGGTTCTTTCGCTTGATCCCACAAAAGGACCAAGTCACCTTCACTAAACTTCCTCAGACGAACAAACTTATCATATTGGATCTTGACACGATGCTTATTAACCTCTAGAGCCACTAAGGCATCTCAGCACTGCTCATCAAGCTGCTCTAAGTGGACCAAACGCTCTTCCAATGCGGAAGTGTTGTTCGGGTACATAGGGTACTCCCAAAGGACCGAACACCTAGAGCAACCACTTCACACAAATGAATCACAAATCAATACATCGATGTTTGTCATGTGGTTAAAACCCTCAAGAGGGAAACAGTCCATGGCCCCAGCCAAATAGCTACTTGGAGCAATTTATTATGCAAAAGAAAGAAAGTTACATGAGCTTCTCATAATCGATCAACTAGCCAAGGACCCTCCACGCTCTTTAAATACAGATCATGGACCAATCGGGTGTTAAGCCATAGATCAATGGTAGGTATGATCTAAGAGAAATTGAACTGTCGAATCACTTTATGTCTAGAGCATATCGTGACCGTCAAATTAGAATATTTACAAATGCATACTAATGCATACTAAAGAAACACACTTTACCTAACGGATATACTACACAAGTTGATCTTAACTAACTACTAAGTGTCTAAATATCCTAACACCCCCCCTTAAGAACAACTTGGGATATGATTGAAGGATTTACAAAAGTGACACTATTAGGAGAAGGAAGGAGGCATTAGAGCCTATCCCCCCTTAAGGACACATTCCTGAACTCCTGACATAGATCGAAGTTTAGAAAACTTCACTTCTGTAAGAGACTTGGTGAAGATGTCTGCAACTTGATAATCTATAGGGCAATAGAGCATTTCAATAACACAATCATGAACAAGATTTCTGATGAAGTGCATGTGTAGCTCAATGTGTTTGTTGCATTGATGTAGAACTGGATCTTTGGCAAGCTTGATGTCACTTTGATTATCGCACCAAAGTGGAGTAGGTTGTTGCTACTCAAATACAAACTCTGAAAGGATCTGTCGAAGCCATAAAGCTTCCTGACTAGCATTAACTGCGACTCGATATTCTGCTTCTGCTGAAGAAAGAGTAAGAGCTTGTTGTTTCTTACAATCCCAAGTGACAGGTCCAAATCCCAGACTGAAAACATAACTTGCAGTATACTTTCGATCATTGGGATCGCCGGCCCAATCTGAATCAGTGAAACCAACTAACAAAGGTTTCCCCCCTGTACTGTAATGAATCCCAAACTGAATTATACCTCGAATATATCGAAGTATTATTTTTGCTGCTTTCTAGTGACTTTCATGAGGAGTTTGCATATAACAGGCAACACGAGCAACGACAAAGGAAAGGTCAGGAAGAAAATGAGTCAAGTATAAAAGATTACTAACAAGCTAACGATACAAGGTGGCATCTACTTCATGTGAAGTACAAGTGGCAGAAAGTTTGACTCTAGACTGGAAGGGAGAAGGGGCTAGTTTACAATCTTCCATGTGGAAGCGATGAAGAAGGTCACAAGCATACTTAGACTGGGAAAGAAAGATTCCTTCTTTGGTTTGCAAGACTTGGAGACCAAGAAAATAATGCAAATGTCCTAAGTCTGACATTTCAAAATTTTGCTTAAAACTGGATTTCACATGGGTTATAAGTTTAGGGTCACTACCAATAAGGATAAGATCATCAACATAAAGAACAAGTATGATGAAATGGTTTCCTACTTTCTTGGTATAGACATTGGGGTCAGAATGGCATCTAGAAAAACCAGTGTCAAGGAGAAAGCTATCCATTTTGGCATACCGAGCTCCATGAGCTTGCTTAAGGCCATATAAGGATTTCTTAAGGAAACAGACAAGGCTGGATTTATCCTGAACATATCCAAGAGGTTGTTCCATGCAAATTTCCTCCTGTAAATCACCATGTAAAAAGGCAGACTTGACATCCATTTGATGTACTTCCCAGTTATGTAAGGTTGCAAGAGAAAGAACAAGGCGCATGGAATTCATTTTTGCGACAAGAGCAAAGGTTTCATTGTAGTCAATCCCTTCAACTTAGGAAAAACCTTTGGCAACTAACATTGCCTTAAGTCTTTCAACACCTCCATCTGATGCATACTTTGTTCTGTAGACTGATTTACATCTGACAAATTTTCTTCCTTTTGGAAGAGGAACAAGATCCCAAGTATCGTTCGCCATTAAGGAACGATATTCTTCATCCATAGCTGCATCTCAATTTGGATTTCCTGAAGCTTCTGCAAAACTGTCTAGATCATGATTCTCTGAAACTTGAGCCAAAAGAGAAGAGGCTCACTGAAACTGAGAACGTGTTCGACGCTGATCTCTAGGATCACCGGCAAGATCACCGGTTGCTTCACATGTTGAACGGACCCATCGAGCAAGCATTGGTGCTGGTGCAATTGGAGGAACAAGAGCAGGTGGAGGTGGATTTTCATTCTCATTGTCATCATCAGAAACTGGAGTTTGAAACCTGTCAAGGAAGTTGGAAGAAGAAGAAGAAGAAGGAACAATCGTCGAATCATGCTCGCAAGCCAAACATGGCACACCCGACAAGTTAGGCTCACAGGCCAAGATATTTTCATCAAATTTAACATCTCTTGTAATGATTATATCATGTGAATGGTGCTGAAGAAGTCTATAACCTTTTACATCTTCAAAATATCCAACAAATATGCACTTTTCACTTTTAGGCTGCAATGATTTTTGTTTTTCATCCGGAATGTGAGCCCATGCTTCACAACCAAACACACAAAAGTGACTTACATCTGGTTTAGTTTTACTCCATGCTTCTTCCGGTGTTATACCTTGTAAAACTTTAGTGGGTGTGCGATTACCTATGTAATTTGCACAATTTATGGCTTCAGCCCAATATTGAAGACTTAGTCCCTTAGATTGGATCATACAATTAGCCATTTCTTTTAAAGTGCGGTTCTTTCATTTAGCTATACCATTTTGTTGTAGTGTATATGGAACAGTGTGTTCTTGTTGGATTCCTTGTTCAGTGCATAAATTAGTGAATTTGTTGTTAACATATTCTCCTCCATTATCGGATCTTAACTTAATAATTTGATGAGGGCTTACTATACAGAATAGTAGAGAGAGCTAGTACCAGCAGAAGTATAGGCCTTAGGGGTCCGGCTTGAACTCTACAGCTTAAGGCTAAAGCATGTGTCCATCTCCAGGCGGGACTAGGACTAAGAACATGTTAAATATAAGCCTTAGGGGTTCGGCTTCAACAAGGGCCTTGTAGGCCAATAACATGTTAAATACTTCGCTCTTAAGTTTTAGGAAGTAAACCCAAGTGTGTCTCGAGTAGTCATCAATGAAAGTTAAGAAATATTTGAAACCAGAAAAAGGATGCAAATGGAAGACGGCCACACAAATCACTATGCACAAGCTCCAAGGGAACCGAGGCGTGCCAAGAGGCATGTTTGTCAAAATTGTCCCGATGATGTTTTCCGAGTACACAACTGGAACAAACACCATCCTTGCAAGATACCATCGAAAGACCAACCACCATATTGTCGTTACATAGTTCTTACAATGAGAGATAATTTAAGTGACCAAATCGCTCATGCCAAAGTTTGCTCAAGTTATCACTATGAGCAACAAAAACTGAAGGAAAAGGTGATGACCCAAAGTTGTTAAATTTGTACAACGTGGTAATATCATCAACAATTCCAGTAGCAAGGACATTTTGAGGATTTTTAAAATCCTTGATTACAACTTGGTGAGGTGTAAACGTCACAATTTTACCTTCACCTAAATGAGTAATTTGATAGACTGATAACAAATTGCAGGAAATTTTTGGAACACATAGTACATCACTGAAATGACCATTTTCTACTGGAACTGTTCCAGATCCTACAACACTTAGAGATCTATCATCACCAACAAATATTTGTTTGGTGTTACATTCATGCATAGTAGAAAACATGGCTTGATCCTTATCCATATGATGAGATGCTCCAAAATCAATGAGCCATTCAATTAAAGTAGAAGAAGAAGATGCAGTATAAGAGTAACTAGAAGCACAAAGTGCATATCCATGAGAGGTAGATTCTGAAGATGAATCTAGGCTGATGTGGTGCTTCTTCATTGCTACTTTCAAGGATGCCATCTTCTTGAAACACTTAGGTTCACCATGATTATCTTTCCCACAAAAATTGCAATGACACTCAGTCTTCTTTCCTTTTGGCTTGGATCTTTTGTCATTTTTTAAAGGACCTGACTAAGAGGGTTTGGGACCCCTGTTGTTTGACTTATTATTGCGAAAATTCTGTTTCTTGGGAGGTTTGGACTTTTCTTTCTGTTGGGACAATAAGGATTTCCCAGATGTATCTACATTGTTAATTATTACAAGATGAATGAGCTTATCCTGCTCTCTAATTAAGGAATCAGAAAATGATTCAAGACTAGGCTCTTGATAGCTAGCTGCAGTCGAGGATTCCTTCATGGAGTAGAATGTAAATACAAAAATAGAATATGCAGGTCCAAGTTTCGAAAGAATATGATAAATACATTGTTTGTCTTCTTTCTTAATCTTGCATTCTGCATAGTAAGAGTCTAAGAGTTTTATACTTAGATAAATAGTCTTGAATGCATTACAAATCATTTGGATTCAAGGAAATCAACTCATTCTCAAGTTGATGACCCCGAATTTCATTGTGTTTACTAAACACAGATTCCAACTTTTCCTAAGCTTGATCAGGTTCATTAATTCCAGATATGTGGAATCACAAATCAATAGAGATTGACATCCCAATCAATCCACGAGCTTCATCACATCTATTTGCCCATTTAATTTTCCTATCATCATCAGTGGGTTCTGTTTCTTTCCCTGAGGTTATTCTGAAAAGTCCCCTACTTCGTAGAACATTCTCCATACGAGATTTCCATGAGAAATAGTTATAACTTGTAAGTATAATATCACAACGGGTCGCCATACTGTAAAATAATGACAGAAAGAACAAAGACTATCTGTCTAGATGCAAAGAGCTCGAAAAAATATGCGGTTTAAAAAAAAACACCACTGAAAACTAATTCTGGATGATGAAGTTATGCTTGATCAAAGAAAATGTTGAAGATGTCCCCAATAGTGACGTGGTAGATATTGACTTGACCAACTAAAAAAAAGAATCTCCCTCTTCCCAAGATCAACCTTTGACAATCACTTTACAATAAAGTTGTTTTTAAGTGAATCACTTTTGTAGAATAAGTGATGTTCACTTTTACAATAATATTACTTTAAATAATGCATCAATAAATTAAAAGACTTAAGTGACTCACTTTTTATTTTATTTTATTTAAGTGAGATGCACTTTTACAATAAAGTAACTTGAAAATAGAAATTGCATGCACTTAAAAGTAGTTTAATAAAACTTGAACTCAAAACCTATCAAGGAATAAAGCAACTTTGGACCTGTAGAAATTCAGGCCAGCAGTAGATTAATTTTACCCACAACAATTATCAATTGATCATGCAAAATTGCTAACAATGGAGACTGAATATGGAGCTGTAACACAAAATTATATTTACTGAGTGTACAATAGCCAACCCTATAATAACATAGGTTGTTGAATATATAGAATACATCAAGAGGTCGAATGCATAAGGAGGCATCCAAAACTAGCATAAAGCAGGCTTACTCAAAATAGGCAAATCCCCCATAGGTGTAAAAAGTTGATCCCAAATATGTCATGGAGCTCACGAATTGGCAAGGGCGCATGGGCAAGCTAAAGAGAAGTGTAATGGCAGCTCATACATGCTTTTGCATGGAGAAAAGAGTGGAGGATGAAGAGGACAAAAAACTAATTCACCTCACCTAGTCTTTCTTTCCTATGTGCCTTAAAACACTGAAAAACTAGGCAATAAAGCAGAAAAATCAAAAGGGCGCCTAGGAGGCCAGGAATAAAGCAGATTTGATTCCTAAGGCTTTCCCAAGCGCTACATGAGTCAGATATGGAAAGTTTGACCTCTATGGATAGGCAATTAGCAACTTGCACAAGGTGGGACTCATGAACTAGGCAAATAAGACAAAAATAAATAAATTAATGTCTAAGTGGGTAATACTATGGGTTGATTATTCTAACACCCCCCCTTAAGCCTGACTTTATGAGTAATAAATCAAAATATATAGGGCCTAGCAACAAGGCTTAGTCACCCTTTACATACTGCATGTCCAAATAAACAAGGAAAGAGGCAAAACCAACTTGGGAAAATCCTCCCTTAAACATGGACTGTAAAACAAAATTGTAGAATCTTGTCTCCACTCATGCTTTGACAGCATGATCAGCAATCCCCAGCAGTGATTTGAGATTGCTGAAGGTCTTCTCACAAAATGCTTTGGTGAAGATATCAGCTACTTGTTCTGAAGATGAACAGAAGAGTAGGTGAATGGTGCCATCATGCACAAGCTCTCTGATGCAGTGCATGTGAATCTCAATGTGTCTGGTTCTCTGCTTCTGAACTGGATCTTTGCAGATTCGAATGGTACTCTGGTTATCACAGTAGATAGTAGTTGAGTACTAAGGTTCGAAACCACACTCTCCAAGTAAACCCTGCAACCATAAACACTGATTTGCTGCATTAACAACTCCTCTGTACTCAGCTTCTGTAGATGAGAGTGCAATGGCACTCTGTTTCTTGTTTGACCAGCTGATTGGCCCTTCTGCAAGCATGAACACATAACCGGAAGTGGACTTTATATCTGTGCTATCACCTGCCCAATCACTGTCAGTAAATCCAATCAAATCAAGATCAGATTTTTCCTTATAGAAGATCCCATGTGTCCTTGTTCCCTGAACAAAGTTTAGGATCCTTTTGGCTGCTTTCCAATGGATCTCATGAGGCTGATCCATGAATATAGAAGCCACACTTACTGCATAACAAAGATCAGGTCGAGTATGTGTCAAATACAATAAAAATCCAATCAATTGCCTATACAGTGTATTGTTTACCATCGGTGGAGAATCATCTTCCTCCAGCTTCACTCCTGAAAGGAAAGGAGTTTTGCTTGCTTTGCAGTCTTGCATTCTAAATTTGATCAGCAAATCCAAGGCATACTTGGACTGGTGCACCTTTATTCCAGCTTTGGTTTGAGCAATCTCAAGCCCCAGAAATTGACTTAAGAGCCCCAAATCTGTCATGGAGAAGGCTTGGTTCATAGCTCCTTTTAAGGAAGCAATCTCATCCTGTGAGCTTCCTGTAATGAGGAGGTCGTCAACATATAACACAATGATCATTAATGAACCATTAACAGACTTCAAATAGACATTCGGATCTGATTTGCACCGAACAAAATTCAGAGATAACAAGAAGCTATCTATCTTGGCATACCAAGCCCTGGGGGCTTGCTTTAGCCCATACAATGACTTTCTCAACCTGCACACAAGAGAAGGGTTAGTAGAAAAACCTTGAGGCTGCTGCATATATATCTCCTCAGTGAGATCTCCATTCAGAAAGGCACATTTTACATCCATGTGATGTACCTCCCATTTCCTTGAGGTTGCAATGGCTAGAGCTAGCCTGATGGAATCCATCTTTGCCACTGGGGAAAAGGTGTCATTGTAATCGATGCCATGAACCTGTGAGTAGCCTTTAGCTACCAATCTAGCCTTGTACTTCAGTGGTGAACTATCAGCAGCAAACTTGGTCTTATAGACCCACTTACACTGGACTAACTTTCTTCCTGGAGGAAGATCCACTAGCTCCCATGTGTTGCTCTTCTAGAGTGAGCTGAACTCCTCCTTCATGGCAGCTTGCCATCTTGGATTTCCTGCTGCTTCTTCATATGTTTGAGGATCATACTCCACCATCAAATAACATTTTTCAGCAAACATAGGATCCTTCATGCACAGACCACTCTCAAATTGAGATCTAGTCCTCCTTGGGTCATTGGGATCCCCAGCTAGCTCACCTGCTGCATGTAGTGTCTTGGCTGCCCATTTTGGCCTTGTGGGGCTGTTAGGGTCTGCAATAAACTCATCTCCATCAGACAAATCAGAATCAGCATGTTCAACAAACTCTTTACTTACTTCTTGAGGTTCAGGTGGTGAAGAGGCTTCACCAGCTTCCACTTCTGCAAGGGGTTCTTATTCAAACTAAACACATCTTTCAATGAAGGCTTTGTTTGTGCTCAAATTTATCAACTTGTACCCTTTTGAATCTTCAGAGTATCCAACAAAAAGACACTCTTGGCTTTGGGGCTGCA
>LPNX010036399.1:19341-29887 GCA_001517045.1 Pseudotsuga menziesii
ACTTCTGTCAAACCTGAAGATGATGGAAGAAAATCCAGGATCACTTCTGTCAAACTTGAAGATGATGGAAGAAAAGGAAGGATCACTTCTTTCAAACTTGAAGATGATGGAAGAAAAGGAATCCAGGATCACTTCTGTCAAACTTGAAGATGATGGAAGAAAAGGAAGGATCACTTCTTTCAAACTTGAAGATGATTGAAGAAAAGCAAGGATCACTTCTTTACAACTTGAAGATGATTGAAGAAAAGGAAGGATCACTTCTTTCAAACTTGAAGATGATTGAAGAAAAGGAAGGATCACTTCTTTCAAACTGAAGATGAAGGAAGAGAAGGACCAGAAGTAGAAGAAACGACTCCACATATTAGTTTTAGTTTTATTTTTAGAAACGTTTCCCAAATAAAACATAATTTCTTGATAGAGCACTCCAGCAGTATTCATTGAATCAAGATAACTTCAGTGGAGTATAAGTTTCGATTTTGCTATTTATGTTGACAACTAATCATATGATCAAGATAAATTAGTTACACTATCCCTTTCAATGTATAATGAATCATGATGATTGTTGGCCATGACGAATGAATCAGATATGTTATGTTGGCAACCAATATACATATAGTGCATATGTGAAAAGGATGACTGCGATCTAAATATGGATTAAACTTGAAGGGTAAGGGCATAAATATGGATTAAATTTGAAGTGTAAGGGCATATTTTAATTGGAACGATTATTAATGGTTTAACTTTTATGTATGGAATGAGCTAAACTCTATATTAATTGCATATTTTTCAGTGAAATTTGTTGGAATTTGGTCTGAGATATTTTTGCTTGATTGTTGAAATTGTAATTTTGGTTGCAAAAATGGATTCTGCATCCTGGACAATTTCAACAACCTGAAACTGTAATTTCAACAATTCTCATTCGATTTTAGTAAAAAATTTCATCAGCAAATTGGTACAAATGATTTAAAATTTAGCTCACTTCACTAGAAAATTGACCAAATGATCTAGAGTTTAGCTCACTTAAAGTATTGATATGTTAAAATAAGCAAGTTTTTTCATTTGATTACAACAACAACAACAAAAAATCTATTTCATTCAAATAAAATTAATATTTAATATTTATATTAAAAAAACAATAATTTTATACTGTTTTATCATTTTTAAAAACTTTATATATATATCTAAAATTTGAAAGAGTTTGAGTTGAAGGAACCTAGAAAATTCTATAACTTATTATTCAAAATATATCGATGTTATATTGAGACATTCTCGTGGAGTGGACATGTAAATAAAAATTTATTGGAATAGGGTGGAAATGTAAATGGAATTTTCTTGGGATATGATGATATGTAAATGGAATTTTCTTGGCATGAACAATTAATTTGAATGGTATGCGACTTGTATATGAGTTTTGAATGATTAAGAACTTTTTGGTAAATAAAATTATATGTGTTTGATATTCTTTTTCTCGTGGAGTGGACATGTAAATAAAATTTTATTGGAGTAGGGTGGACATGTAAATGGATTTTTCTTGGGATGGGGTGGATATGTAAATAGAATTTTGTTGGAGTGTGGACAATGTTGTATATGTGTTTTGAATAATTAAGAATTTTTTGGTAAATAAAATTATATTTTTTTGAATATTCTTTTTTAGTCATAAAATAAATAAAGAATATGATTATTAATGAGTGAATTATTTTAGATAAAGTGTTCAAATTCAATAAGGGAATGTTTAGATTGGTGGGCTCCTTGAGAGTTAATAGTTTTTCTATATTTTTTTGTGTGGTAGAGGTTATGTATAGTTTATGAAAGATATAAAACACTGTAATATACTTCAAAATCCATAAATAAATAAAAAATTTATAGCCTATATCTATAGATAAATCATTAAAAACTTTAATTGTAACATGACATTCTTTGAATTTTGAGAGTTTATTACACAAACGTCACATTAGATGTTCGATCATTCTTTCCTAAACTCATAATCCAATTCTGAATCAAAATAGCTTTCAAAACACTTCACTATTAAACCTATTTCTAAGTTTACTGTTACTTCCACAATTATCATTTCGCGTTCCACAAGTTGCCTCCCGCAAGGACCTTTCTGCAACTACAGATTGCGGGTTGTGGGGCTCATGTAGACTATAAACAAATAAACCTTTTGCAACAACCTCCCGCAGTGACCCTTCCGCAATGCGGATTGCGAGTTCCATTTTTAACTTATAAAATTATCTTTCTGCAACTCCTGTGAGCTGTCGATCTCCTTGTGGCCTCAATCTCAACCATCGATATGAATTCCTTGTGCATTCTATAATGACACTACCACAACTCTTGTGATTCGTCGATCCGTTCGCGGCTTCAATCTCGATAGTCAATCTGACTTCCTTTGTAGATCAACTCCTTCTGCAATGCAGATTATGGATTCTAGGCTCACCATCCAACTTTTCTGAACCGTGCTTCCACAATTTGGTCTTCTGCAAATCTTGTGAGTCGTCGATCTCCCTACGGATTAGATCTCAACAGTCGATTTGATTTTCTTTGCGTATCAACACCTTCCACAATGCGGATTGCAGATTGCGGGTTTCACATTTTAATCTACAAAATTATCGTTCTGCAATTTACCTTCTACAACTCTTGTCAGCCGTTAATATTCTTGTGGCTTATATCTCAGCTATCTAATTTTCTTTGTGAATTAACACCTTCCGCAATGCAGACTGTGGATTGCGTGTTTTACACTTTAATCTACAAAATTATCGTTCTGCAATTTTTCTTCGCAACTCCTGTCAGCCATTGATCTTCTTGCGGCTTAGATCTGAGTCGTTGATCTGATTTTCTTTGTGGAGATCAACAAATATCCTTCCAGATTGCGGATTGCGAACATGCCTTCCTACTTTCTTGAACTGTTCTTTCACAAATCCATCTTCCGTGACTCCTATGAGTCGTTGATCTTCTTATGGCTTAGATCTCAGTCATCGATATGATTTTCTTTGTGGATCAACGACTAAACTTGTGGATTAAATATTTAATAATGTGGGTTCAAAGGGTTTTGGTTTGATTTGAGGGTTTGTTTTACTGTCATTTTAACTAGATTTGGAGATTATCTTGATGCTTAAATCTTTTCTTAATTATGTTGCCTAAACATGAAGCGATAAACATATAACCAATTGTACTAAGTCGCTTATGAGATCTGTGAGGTTTAATTAAGGTTTATCTGGAACCAATGCTCGGAAAACAAAAGTGGAGAATTTGTTCCTCCCAACTGACTCCCAGAGCAGCCAAATTACTTGCTCCAGAACCCTCGAGCATGTTCGTTGAACCACAAGAGAAAAATACTTAATGCGCCATCTCTGTCATTTTACAGATGTTAATCCTCGTCCAATGCTAGCTTCCTGCTGCTCATTGACATATTAATAAAATATCATTTTGCCTAGGACTTGGTCATTTCTTAGCCTCCTGCTCTTTATCCCTCACTAAAAGTCCATACCTGATTTTTGGGGATGATGCCTCCTGCATCTTGAGTCCTCACTCAGTGGTTTTTTTCCACTCGTCCTTTTCCTCTTGTGGGTCGACAAACACTCTTCAAAAGATATATCCACTTTTGTCTCCCTTTAACATATTTTATTAAATAGAACTGTCTGTATTACAAACTGTTTTACTTTTTACTTTCCTTTGAAAAATAATAAAAATAATCAATAAAATATTTTTCAGCAGAATTAATGATAATTATTAATACATGGGGTATTACATACAGCTCCCCTTTCAACTGTTATAACTTTTGTTTTTATTCTTCCATTATAGCTACTTAGAACAAGTTTGAATATGCATCGTGCATATTACTTTCCAGCTCCCAAGTAGCTTCTTCAGGACTAAGGTGCTTCCATTGCACCTTTACTTGTCCGATGGTATGGTTCTGTAGTAAAATTTCTCTCCTGTTGAGAATGCACTTCGGTCCCACTTAGAAATCTCCCTCGGGTTCTACCTGGATCACATTCCAATCAATCACATGAGAAACACCATATACATATATTTTTAATATAGAAACATGAAACTCATTATGCACTTTAATATTGGGTGGTAGAGCTAACTGGTATGCAACCGGCCCTAGTTTAGCTAGAATTTCAAATGGCCCACAATACATGGGTTTCAATTTCTTATCCTTTCCCAATATCAAGGTACTTTTCTTGGGCTTTACCTTTATGTACACATGATCACCCACGTGGAACTCTCTAGGAGTTCCTTTTAAGTCAGCATAACTTTTCTTCCTGTCTTGGGAAGCCTTTAAGTTTTGTTGTACCTACTTCACTATTAGTTCCATATCTTTTAATAAGTCGCGTCCTAACATTAATCTATCAATTGGGATACTCCATGAAATTGGGGTATTACACTTACGCCCATATAATATTTCAAACGGACTCATTCATGCAGAAACTTGAAAATTATTATTATATGCAAATTCAACTAAGTGCAGGTAATATTCCCATTTACCTGGTTTGTCTAGGACATACATCCTTATTGTGTCCTCTAAGAATTGATATACTCTTTTAGTCTACCCATCCATTTGTGGATGATATGCAGTATTGATATTTAACTGTGTGCCCAACCCTTTCAACAAGGATCTCCAGAAGTTACCTATAAACTTTGCGTCTCTATCTGAGACTATTAACTTCGGTACACCGTGTAGCTTGAATATTTCTTTCATGAAGATATATGGAATGTTAACAACTTTATAGGTGGTGGTGCCTCCTTTCACAAACCTAGAGGTTAAGCGTAATAGAAATCTTCAAGCTGCTAGGTGTGTCCTTGGGGGCAAGTCTCGAGTCAAGTACTGTAACTTGATCTTGACTCCTCCATTTAGGCCAAGCTCCTAACGAAGCTATGGGGTGTGGTCCCTAAGAAAGAGTTCAACTAAGGATCTTTATATTTTAGCTCTTAATGGTGAAATTAAGTTGTTTTTAGGATTTTTTGGTAAATAATTTTGTCGCAAGACTAATGCAAAATAGCTTAAACATTCAACAACATATAACATAACTGTATAAAGATTAACATTGAAAAAACTGATAATAAAATAAAAATAATATTGTTGTGTACTCAGATCAGTGCCAAATGGAGTCAAAATTACTGCTGAAACATAAATGTTTTGAAATGTGTCTTGGTCAGTTTTAATTATCATAGGTGAGTTGATTTAAAGGAAAGGGGATTCTCGATATAATTATGAAGTACTGAGAATATGTCCAAAAAGATGACAAAATTGGTTCCTCACTCAAAAATGTGGGCTAAATCGGAGTCTCTGAAAAGGTGTTCAACACTACACCAACAAGGGTGTAGCCTAACTTTATCTTGAGGTCACTGTTCAGTGGTTCCCGCTTCCTTTGAGAAATTTTCCCAATAATGTCAAAAGGCGTTGTGTTGGATTTTCACAATGTTTCAAAGGTCGTTGATTTTATTATTGTGAGTTAATTATTTAGATGTGAAGGATTGATAAGTGCGCATTCCTTCTTTTGATTATCTGAAAGCTCGGGGCGAACCTGCAATGGGAAAGAGCATACATCGGAATGGGAAAATGTCTGTTCCAATTGTATTGAAGCAAAAATAATGTGGCAGAAAAATAAAAACTAAAGTCTAAAAGAATCCACAAACTATGTGTCACTTTATGATAACCCACCAATAATCGACAAGAAGCCTTTGGTTGGTGGAGAGAGCTACTTCGTGGCAACGAGCAAGGGAACCAAATTATCTAAACAAAATTAAAGATGGAAAAGAAAATAAATAAATAATATATACAACCTTTCAAGAAGGTGGATTGTGTGCATGTGATTGTTAGAAAAAATCAAACAACAAAAGAGACACTACCAATCCCCCCAAGGGGGATGAAGTGTGTGCGTTGTGTAACCCACTTGCTTTCTTTATTAATTATGATTAAAATATTAGAAAAATGAAATTAAAAATATATATTAGAACCTATAAAACAGATCTAAATATGTATACAACTTTATGAAGTGAAGGGGAAAGAAGAAAAGGGTAAAATTGAGGTTTTTTGGTGTCCTGGAGACCCAAAACTTGAATTTTGAGCACATCTTCCTCCTCTTTTTCTTTGGACCTTCTAAAAACCATAAATTTAAATTATTAGAATGTGACGGAATGAATAAATAAAATTTAAAAACTAAAACTAAATTCAGTACTTGCACACGATTGGAAAAAAATACCAGTTTTTAGAGCATTGAAATGACAACTTTAGATTTAGTAAAAGATGATTCTTTTTTATGCATTTGTAAATCTAAACTATCTGATATGATAAATGAGCATATTGAAAATATCATAATTTTAAATCAGATATATAAAATTTTCATATTCAATCTAAGTAACCAGACAAAGGAGAGAGAAATGTTTTGAGAAGATGGAGAGCAACTTCAAGCCTTGCTTGATCTTCTTATGGAAAATTTGGAGACCCTGTAAAAATAAGATGAAACTTGAGATATTATCAAAGAATAATAAGATACAGCTGAGTTCAAATCCTACATTGAAAAAATAACCTGCAAAATATATCTATGAGAAATCCATGCATAAAAAGAGTTAGATCTAGTTTGCTCAAAAATAAGAAATGAGAAAGAGTTGAAGTACAACTGAGTATGAGCAAATACTCTCCTATCTCTTGAGATCAAAATACCAGTAAGAAAATTACAATAGTAAATTCCTACTCTATGTTCCTTAGGATGACCTTCTAAGCTAGATATAATATAAATCTTAAGCAAAAAGGAAGAAACAATTATGAAATTTAGCAATATCACCTCAATACTTGCAAGAAATCATCTCATAACACAGAATGGGCCTCCAAAGTCTGCAATTTTATTCATAAAATAGAAACAATATAAAATAGCACAGGTTTCTTGCATCCATCCTCAACAAAGGAGGAAAACCTTGCTTTTATAGCAAAAAAAAAGGATCAAACCCCAAGGGCACGAATTTGACAAGTGTGAGGTGCTTTGCGGGTTGAGATAATGGTGGGAGGAAGGCCTGAGTGTTGGGAAGCCTTTATCTCCTCTAACCACTTCATCCAAGTTGAAAAATGACCCTCCATGAGTGAATTCGCCCCCCTTTTGTGGAAGTTATTTAGAGCCCCTCCTTTGATGGTTGAAGATTCCCCTCTATGCTCATAAATGTCCCAGACAATATCCTCACCAACTTTGACACCTCACAGACAAGTCCCAAATAGTTTACCTTTGATTTAGGGATTGGATTTTCTCCAATTTTCCCATTTATTTGACCCTCTGAGTCATTTTGGAGACAAAATCCAAATTAATAATTGAAAATTACTAATTTGACTCTCAAAAGTTGATTTAGGGGTTAAGTTAGGTCATTTGGTCCAAAAATGAGCATCCCCATGATCAAATTGTATCACTAGGCCCAATTTTATGACCTTTTGAAATATTATAATTAAAATACACCTTATAGATGATTTTATTAAAAAACTAAAAACTAAAAAATCGTAGGGAGGACTTATCATATGTTCACAAAACTATGGACATATGAATAGCATGGTATGATACATAAACCCTAGGCTTTAATAACATTTCTGAGAAAAAAGTTACCAAACTCAGCATCCCCGCTTTGGAGGATTTTGAGTGAAAAAATTGAAAATTATATGTCGCTTAAAAAAGCATCATATAATTAACAAGGGAAAAACACTCAAGGATGATGACCTTGATGACCAAGTCTAAGAAGAACAATCCTTTTACATGAAATAACCTCATGCTATGTGTTGCAGCTGCAACATTTTCCCAAAATTCAAAAAAAATTTGGACCCTCCTTTAATTCATGTTGCTCAGTTTGTTGGTTTTGCTTGATGTTTGCTCAAAGAATTAGTTTTATACCAGCGATGTTTTATGGTTTGATTTTTCCTTGCCATTGGAAGTGTTTTAGACTATTGAGTCGGGAGTCTTTTCATCTGCACGCCTGTCGTTTCGGAAAAGAACGGGACATCAAGACCGATTATTGGTCTCCGATGCACTTTATGCGGCGGCGGCTATTTTAAGATCCTGTCAGAATGTTTGCCTCCACACTTTCTGCCATTCCGGAGGAAGTATTGTGAGCCTTCTTGATGGTTGTATGATCCCCTTCCAATCCCTGCCATTTTGATTCACAGATCCTTTGGTTTTCAGCTTTCATCGTTGTGGCTTTGGAAAGCGCTATCTTTCCGATGAATTTTGATTTTTTTCTCCGCGTGACCGTTATTTTTTGCCGAAGTCATGTCTATTTTTGCTCCGATTTTTACTGGTCTGCGAAACTCGATTCCTTTATGGTTTCCTCCTTTGCGGCTCTCCAACGGAATATTAGTCCGAGGCTTTAGTTGAGCGGGCTCCGATGTAAAGTTTATTTATTTCTCCACCGATGCCATTTGCGAGTTTCCTGGCTGTTTCATCATCCGCTGTTGCAGAGGTGCTAATGACAGGATCGCTGACCCCATAGACTATTTGCCGCTCGATGATCTTACTTTTCCTGCCGATTATTTTGTTGACCAAAGTGTATATATAGTGGGGTTGGAGTTTATTATTTTAATGTTATTTTGGTGATTTCTCTGTGCTGTCATTATCGCTCAAGCAGACCAACGCATTCATTGTCGGTACCTTCACTCCTAGGTGGCTCGTCCTTGGAAGTTTACGCAGTCGTCGCTCTATCAACCAATTTTTTGTCCCTAGAATGACGAAAATATGGCCAAAAAATGTTAGACAAAAATTGGTTTCCACGTAAAACCATGGAACCTATTTGACAAAAGTTGGTCACTCTATTAACGAATTCTAGAATTTGAACAGAAATTTCTCCCACACAAAATCGTGGAAAACCAAACACTTTCGATGAAATCTGCAAGTTGAACGGTAATTGTTCCACAAAAGTGCGTCTCTAGAGTGACGATATTCCTGGAAATCCACCCCAGGTTTCAATGGTTTTGTAGTACCCGTGATGAAAGATTGTTGATATTGAGACAAAACCTGGGGGTTTCAAAAAAAAAATTAAAAAACGTGGAAAGGCACCTTCCTGTCCACAGTTTTGGATCTTCAATGAGTGATTGTGAACAAATACATACTATATTTTAAATACAAAGAAATGGATAAAATATAACAAATGAAAGCTGATTTATAGAAAAGAAATATATGGGGAAAGTAAGATATGGGAAAAAACATTTTGAAGTAAAAGGAAAAAAAGTAAATGGGAAGTTCAGGGGGGAGGTCAAAAATTGCTAACTGACTCTAAAAAATAAGGCATAATGATTTAAAAAGTGCCCAAAAGTACCCAAAGTGCCCCTAAGCACCCTAATTATTGCCTCAAAAACTGTTTTCTGATTAGGATGCACAAATTCACAATAATTGGCTAAAATACATAATTAGAGGCTAAAGTGGAACCTATTAGAGTGGATTCTATGACAAGGTAGGAGGGTACGTCTATAAAAATACCATCGATAAAATACATTCTAACCACCACAGGGATCATATAAACATTAATTAAATGATATTCTAGGCACCACTGAGAGCTAATTTCTATGATAAGGTAGGGGGGTGCATCTATAAAAATACCATCGATAAAAGACGTAGGAATCACTGGGCTTGGGTCAAATTATTGTGATATGAAATAAGGTTAATCCCACTGGGGCTTAAAGAGCCCACAAGGGCTTGGAAGGATTCCCACAGAGCTTGGAAGAATCCCGGAGAGGCCTGTAGATATCCGTAGAAGCTTAAAGAAGCCCACAAGTTAGAAGTAAAGGAAGCCCATGTTCTGAAGATGAAGGGAGCCCAAGCTTTGAAGACTGAGGAAACCCATAGGTGTAAATGAAACCAGATAAGGTCAGGCCCACAATTTTTGGAAGAGATGAAAATTAAGAATTCTTATGCAACCACCTCAAGCATGGCCAAAATCGATCAAAGTTAGTACCAAATATGCCCGAAAGAAAAAAAAGTCCCTTGTGCACATGATAGGAAAAAGACATGTTAATCAACAAAAAATTGACAACTTATTTCTATTCTTTTACTATGCGTACAAAAAATTCATCATAGATCACCTTTTGGCATTGATCAGAAGTAGGTTGCATAGTTGACCATGCAGTTTGTAGTTTAGAAACCATATCAAAATTTCTTTGGAGACACTCCTCGTAAAATATCATCAATTTCTATACTATGTATGAAGAGGTACTAGTGATAATTCATCGTACTACAAAAAACATATGGTGCATTGAATTCTTCTTTATTGAAAAATAAAAAAATAATAAAAAAATAACTCAACCCCTAGGGAAAAAGAGTAGTTGTTCACCTAGAAAATCTGTGTAGGATATTTGTAGTGCCAATTGGTGGTAATTTGTTTTGATGTTGTTCATTATTGGAAGAGGTGAATATGAAAAGTTTATCCTTCTTATGTAACCACCTCAAGCATGGCCAAAATTGGTCAAGTTAGTATCAATAATTCCCATAAAATAAAAACAGTCCCCTAAGCACATGATGGGAAAGAGACATGTTAGTCAACAAATAATTGCCAACTTATTTCTATTCTATTACTAGGATTG
>LPNX010036399.1:30227-78244 GCA_001517045.1 Pseudotsuga menziesii
GATATGTAAGGTTCCAGATCTCAGTAAAAAATTAGACTTACATTTACCCAGAAAACTAATGTGAATAGGGTAGAAAACTAACCAAATCAATAAGATATATTTATACAAAATACACCATCATCTAAATAGTTTGAAATACTAACTTGTTTTCTGTTTTGAGTGTGCAGAGAAGGCAACTAGGGCATACAAGGTCTGCAATACATATTACAGACCTGTGTTTGATAAAGGAGAGGGACCGGATTGTGGGAGAAATAGGTCTGCGTTTTTAGGGTTTTACACAAAAATTCTTTTTTTAGGGATTTCTTTTTTGATAAAATAAAAGTTACAAAAACACAAAAAAATTAAGTATAAAACCTAAGAGAAACAAAAATAACCTAAGAATAATATTTACAAGTATACAAATCAGAAAATTTAGTTTTCAAAGATAGATCAACAATTAGGGTTTGAAAAATTAAAATTGTTTAACCTAGGTTTTCATCATGTCGAAATTATAGGAAGAAGGGCTGAAAAAATCCTAATTTCTTCTATGTGGTTTTTCTTCTATTTTTCTACGTTGCTAAGAAGCATTAGTGTTTTATGTAGAAGGTTGTCTCCTAGTTTGGATGATAGTCTAAAAGTAGTTATTTACTATTGGTTGTATCTCTTGTACCTTAATAGAATGAAATAGAATTTAAGGATAAAGACAAACACATTAAGGATAAAGAAAACGTCAAAACCCTAACCTTATCATTGTCCTTTCGCCAGATCCATTCGCCCATACAACTTGATAAGAGTTGTCCACGAGATGCATTTACATCACCAAGACCTGCATAAATCATCAAAGACAGATTTTTTATATGAGTAAATAATATATAAGAAAATAAACAATCATTTAAATCCTACTACAAAGTCCTGTAGAAATCAATGAACCATGAAATGTTAAATTTATTAACAATTTTTTAAGAAATAGACATGCTGTTACGGAGAAAAATTCCTATGGCTTGGGGTACCACAACAGACAGAGTAACCGTAGAAATCAATCCCTTTCCATATGCAAGAGAAACAAAACATCTATCACTAAAGGATCTTGAAACATACCTTATTTCGGATGGTTGATGTAGATCCCCGTTGAGCTTTTTCAATCTTGTTTGTATTAGCAATTTTCTCTTTCAACAATCAACAAACAAGACAAGCATGCTATATAATGGTGTTAGACCTACTCTAGAATATATAATCAATAACATATAAGAATTTAAAAGCATCCATGGATTGAATATTCATTTAAATACACATTATTGGATAGGAAAAAATATTTCTATTAATATAAATCAGAGATTACAATAGTGACAACCTCTGTCGGCAAATCTGCGAATCGAAGAAACTGAGTCCTCCATTTGGGCCTCCACCACTGCAATCCTCCATCTCTCGATAGCAAGCTCACAAGAAAAGGCAAGCTTGGGAAGAACACAAAGTGCTCCAAGGGACAAAGGGAAGCAGACTCAAGTATCATGCTCTGACAATAATGGACTATAGTTTTCTTGCTCTTCAATTCCTCTCTCTTCAATGTATCCAAATGGTTCCTTATATAGTGCTTCAATGGGGTAATGGAAGGTCAAATCCGAGCGATCTCAAGGAATATGGAAGGCCAAGAGACAAGTGACTTGGATCCACATCAAGGAAAACTCCAAAACTATTTGGCCTTTTGCACACATCTCGATGTACGTAGGTTTGAGGGTCATATCTGCGTATATACGCGATAATAGGTTTAAAAGTTGTGTATGGAAACTAATGCATGTTTTTAGGGATTATCTTGGAAACATCAAAGGTACAAAAATGGTCCATGGGGTCCAAAGAGTCTACATAGGGACAGGGAAGGCCATAAATGTGTGATCCACCATGTGTGGTAAAATCAACTGTAACAGATGCCCCCTAATGTGTGAGGTCAGAGGGGTGATACGATGGCCAAAATAAATTATAAGTCCATCCCAGAAGTGTAGTGATGAAGAACTAGGTGGAAGAACCATCCATCCAACAGTATAATACAATAATCAAACTCTACACATGACTACAAGTACATACAACAGTCCCAGACATATAAGAGTACAATGGCCATGAATAGGCATGATACAAAATATGACACGTGTGGTCATCGCCACATACAATATAGATAGATCAAAATCTCCATGATGAAGATATACAAAGGATCATGATCTCCATGAAAGCTGAAGAAATACAATGGATCAAGATCTCCATAATGGATGAAGATATCTCACATACATTGGAATCAAGTCACGATAGCTGAAATCTCATGATCACTGGCACGATCAAGGAGGTAGCATATATGAAATGCCATCAATATGGAAGGTGTTGAGTCCACAATTGGTCCCTTTTTAACCATCTTTAATCACCTTTTCTTCCCTTGTTTTACACTGATCAGCATGCTAATCATACCTGTTTTCCTTACTCTATGCCCTAAATTGCCAAGGTAAGACTGATTATTGTTTTATCCTATTAATGCTTATGATTGTGACAATTAAGGCTGTTTATCTCTCAAATTGTGCTAATATGTCGTGATTTATGAATATAGCTTGGGATGAGCAGACTGCAGGAACGCGGAGCTGAACAAGCCTGGAAATAAGGGATGTTCGTGATTTAAAAACATCCTCAGTCCTTGAATCATCTATTAAGGCACGTGGTTCTTATGCAACGCTCCAGGCAGAGCCGAACAGAGTGGCTGCGACAGAATGTGCTACAATTGGGGGATCTTTAGTACAGCTGTTCAATTATCATGGCGATCTGGGAAGATCGCCACTTCTGGGCCAGCTTACAGCTCTTTCTCATTTTCTATATTTGCACCACGCCACGTTTTGTAACAACCCATGTTATTCAGGGTGCATGAAGATCAAAGATCTTCATGGCTGCCCTTTGTAATAGGATCGGCTGTTACGGTCCGTATGTATAAAAGTGAGAAGCTACCTCGACCCAGGGGGTTGGAAAATAGATAATTCATTCTTGTATTGACAGTGGAAGTGATCTGTATTCATTCTTATTTTTAATACAAAGAGTTACCGCCGATTTAAGGGAGCTGTACATTGTTCATCCAGCGTCTCTGTGTGAAGGCTGGGCCCGCCTTCTGCAGAGATTGCTGAGTTAAAGTAGGATCTCTGAATTTATTATTGTGTTATGTTCTATTGATCATATTGCTTGTGTACACAGCAGTGGCATGTGTGAATTTGTAGTATTACATTTTCCTGAGATTGGTGATTAGTATAGATTAACAGTCGACTGGGTAGGAAGTTTCCTTTGTGCAATTCATTCAATAGCTGTACACGGCCTTGTTCATCTCACGGTTTCAGATTGTCATCCCACGAATCCCTGCACTTATTTTACTGTTACAGTTGTTAACTTTCCTTTCTGCAATTCAATTCTTTAGAATAGCTGAACTTGATTTACTGCAATTGAATTTCTAGATTACGTTCCATTTATGTTTATGGATTTCAAGAGTGGTTAGATCGAGTAGGCAAAGCATTTATTTTGGAATATGAATAGGATTTCCTTTCTGTCTACAATTGTCATTTGAATCTAATTTCATTTCCTGTTGATATATGGTAGGAAGCAATTGAATTTGTAGTGCTTAGAAGGTTGGTGGGATTACACAGGTTCTGAGGGATGAACATGGTTGTTGAGGGTAGAAGTGTTTAATTACAATGATTTGGTGTTTAAGCATAAATTGTGCATCTATCCTTTGAAATAAAAGACTTTCCTGGGTTGACAATAAATCTCGTATGCTCTAAGTGTTGATAATAATCTATCTGCATTTAGGGTGCTCGACATTTTGGCGTCGTTGGCGGGGAAGGATAAAAATTAAACACTATCATTAGTTGCATTTAATAATTTTTTCTAGTCAGTTTCTTTTTATTTTATTTGATGAAATGATTTGGGTTGCATGAATACAACAAGGGTAAAACGCGATCAATTCCCAACTCCCAAAACCGCACAAGATACTAACAATGCAGGTGGCTCAGGTCGCGGTCGAGGAGTACCATTGGGCAGAAGGACGTTCATCGACGATCTTGTTGACAGAACTGATTCATCCACCAGATCTTGTCTTCAAGAAACTCCTATCAGAAGGAATCCTGCCGATCCTAAGGCACCAGTGTCAGGATCCACGGTGGAGAATCCACGAGCAGCTGCAACTCCCTCGAACATTCCGGTAGACGAAGACACAGTTGTTACAACCGGACCTGCTGGTAAAGGTCCAACCTATCACATCAATGGGAGGGTTGTAACTAAGGAAGAGTGGTATCAGTACCACCAGAAGTTCTTGGATAATTGGAGGAACGAAAAAAAGAAAGAGGAACAGGAGAAGGACGAAGAAAAGAACGCAGAAAGAAACGAAGAGGAGAAAATAGAAGAGGAGATGAGTAATAGACACGGGGCTAACGAGGAGGAAGTAATGGGAGAAAATCGCTCCCTTCCAGAAGGAACAGTGGCTACACTACAATTTCCGATTCAACAACCAGATGGGGCAGCTCCTATGAAGAATATCTCACCATTGGTGTTACCTCGTTTCCATGGAAAGGCGACAGAGGACCCAGACGAATTCCTTTTTGAATTCAATATTCTTTGTCGCAGCTACGATTATATCACCGATGCCCAAAAGCTAAAACTTTTTTCTGCTACCCTGAAGGACAATGCATTACGCTGGTTTATGAGCCTTGGAGGAGGAACTGTTGCTAATTGGAATACAATGAAACAAGTGTTCTTGGAGAAATATCAGGAATATTGTAATACCAAGGACAAGAGAGAGGAATTATTTAAAATGGTGCAGAAGGAGGACGAAAGTTTGGAGGATTTTGTGGAAAGACTGTTGTACAATGTGCAGAGAGCGGGGCAGACGAACATGGGGCTGGATGTACTCAAGATAATCTTGCTCCGTGGGATCAGGGATGATTGTTTTGATATGTTAAATCTGCTTGGTAAGGGAGATATCTCCAAAGAACCTTTTGAAAAAATTGTGGAACTATGCAAGAGATACTCCAGGGGGTCGTCCAGGAACAATAAGTGGGACAAACGAGATAAGCTAGAACGTGACGTCTTCGACAGAACGCAGAAATCATCTAATGGAGGAGCCACCAGTGCAGAGATAGGAAATCTTCTTGAAAATTTTAAAACAGAAATGATGAGCTCTATCTCCTCGGAGATCGATGTCCTGAAGGCAAAACAAAAACAAGCAGTGGAGGACCTCACGTTAGGTGTGTTCTGCCCCCGATGTAGAAAGAATCATCCGGTGAGAGAATTCCCGCTTGATAAAGTAAATGTATGTCAGCTATGTGAGCTGAACCATGATATGAAAGAATGTCCCTCACTTCCTCAAGTAAAGGCCATTCTGCAGGCATCAAATCTGGATGTGGAAGCAGCCTACTTTATTGCATAGAAGAAACCATGGCAGCATCGAAATCAAGGTATGCCTTCAGACCCATTTCCATTTTTGAATAATATGGGAAATTGGAACAATAACATGCAAAATGTGAATACACAATTCCCTTCAAATTATACTCAGTGGAACTCTTCCCAACCAGCAATGCAAAACTATAATGCATGGAGTCCTTGGACACAGCCACCACATCAACCCATGTCGTGGTCTCCTGGATGGAGGAATGTCCATCCTGGGAACCAGTTTCCTCAACCACCTCCACCTCAACAGTCACCATATTCTCCTCATTTTCCCCAATTCCATCAATTTCCTCCATATCCTCAATACGCACCTCAGCAGCTGCAGCTGCAGAATAATTCTGCCCCGAATATACCAATCCGACCTCAGCTGCCTGCCCAACCTAACCCCAACCTGAATAATAAAGCAGTCCATCAATTGGAGACAGTCAATATGCCTGCTTACTCTCTTTCCCCTGTACCCTGCAACGAAATTCATTTGCGATCTGGGAAAATTGTAGAACCCATAATTACAGAGGATGTTTCACCCTCTGGGCATAAAGAAACAGGGAATTCACAGCATCCATTTGCCACAACTCCTATCATTGAAGAAGCTGAGCATCCCTTAGAAGGGACGGCTGAAACATCCGACGATAAAGGGGTGGATGAAACATCCAATGACAAAATTGACAATACACAGCCTTCCCAGTTGATAAAGCAACCACCATACCCCGAAAGACTAATGCTACCAAGAACGGGGGGGCAATCTCATTTTAACCTCCTTGGAGAGTTAAGGAACCTTTATGTCAAAATTCCCCTTCTTCAATATCTTCAAGATGTCCCTATTTACGCTAGAACAATTCGGGACCTGTGCACTAAGAAAGCAGAAAGGAAACGTAGGGATCCTCCCACAGTCCATGTCATAGGAACCTTATCTTCCTTGACGACAGGAAAAGCCCCTGTGACTAAATATGATGACCCTGGCAATCCTATCGTTACTGTACAAATAGGACAGACACAGATACCCAACGTGCTAGTGGATCTAGGAGCAGCAATCAACGTTATCACAATAGAGACTGTAAATAATCTTGGGCTCACTAACCTCAGACCGACCCCTACTATTTTGGAATTAGTAGACAGATCCACCATCAGACCCGAAGGGATTCTGGACGACCTTGTCATCTCAGTAGATTCATGGGAGTACCCAGCTGACTTTTTGGTATTACAACCAAAATCGCAGCTGGGGGGACACCCATTGATCCTAGGGAGACCTTGGTTGGCCACAGCTGATGCTTGCATCAGCTGTTGATCGGGGTCCATGACTATATCTGATGGTATGGATACTAAAAATCTCACCCTTTATCCTCCGGCTCGACCAAGTCTAGAGGCTAAAACATCCCTTTGGATAGCGCAGGAGGAGGAGGAGGATGTTCAGCCACTATTAACTATAGGGAAGGCCTTGAGTTTTAAAAATGAAACAGAAGATGACACTATTAGCAATTTCATTAGTGAACCTGCTTCAGTGAATAGAGAGGTTTATCAAATTTTGAACACCACCCTGGGCAAGGAAGAACAAGAAAATCTTACGAAAGAAGCCTTAGTTGGTGACACAAACATAATCCCGGTTGTGGAAAATTCAGAGAGTATTCCTATTGAGGTAGAGCCTGGAAGAACTTTGAATATCAATCCTAGTCTCTCCTTAGAGGAACAGGAACGCCTGATCAGCCTCTTGAAAGAACACAAGGGGGCGTTTTCCTGGGAATATACAGAGATGAGGGGTATTCCCTCTAGTCCGTGTACTCATCACATTTATATTAAAAGTGACTCCCGGCCTATATGTCAACCCCAATGACGCATGAATCCTAAGCTGAGGGATATAGTGAAGGAGGAAATCCAGAAACTTTTGGAAGCAGGATTCATATATCCTATTTCAGATAGTGAGTGGGTCTCTCCACTCGTAATTGTACCTAAGAAAAATGGGAAATGGAGGGTCTGTGTTGATTACAGGGAATTGAACAAAGCAACCCAAAAGGATCATTTCCCTTTGCCCTTTATTGACCAAGTACTTGATACCTTGGATGGAAAGAAGTTCTTCTCCTTCCTAGATGGTTTCAGTGGGTACAACCAAATCCAGATTGCTCCTGAGGATCAGGATAAAACCACCTTCACCTGTCCCTGGGGAACGTTTGCTTATAGAGTGCTTCCTTTTGGATTATGTAATGCACCAGCAATGTCCCAAAGAGCTGTAATTGGCATATTCTCTAAATTGGTCAATGATAGTATGGAAATATTCATGGATGATTTTACTCCCTATGTCAGGGATTTTAATGAAGCATTGGAAAATTTAAAGAAGGTTTTAATTCGCTATGAACAGACTCAGCTCTCATTAAGCACTGAAAAGTGCCATATGATGATGAGTGAGGGGGTGGTGTTGGGACATTTTATCTCTACCAGTGGAATTCAAGTGGACCCTTCAAAAATCAAAGTGATTAAGAATATACCCACCCCTTCAACTCAGAAAGAGGTGAGAAGCTTTCTGGGACATGCTGGATATTATCGAAGGTTTATAGAAAATTTCTCCAAACTGGCTTCTCCCTTGTTCTCTCTGTTAATGAAGGATGCATAGTTTGTGTGGAATACAACATGCCAGACAGCATTCGATGAGCTTAAAGCGAAGTTGTCCACAGCTCCCATCTTAAGGGGACCTAATTGGACCCTGCCCTTCCATATTTCTTCAGATGCCTCTGACACTGCTATTGGAGCAGTATTAGGACAGCAGTATGGTCAAGTACCTTATGCCATCTACTATGTAAGTAAAAACTTAGCCCCTGCTGAACTTAATTACACTGTTACTGAAAAAGAATTCCTAGCTATTGTTTACTCCATCAATAAATTTCAACATTATATCACCGGGTATCCTACATTTGTGCACACTGACCACTCTGCCATTAAATATTTAATGAATAAACCTGTTCCCAATGCCAGAGTGACCAGATGGATTTTGTTGTTGCAAGAATTTGATATCACCATTATAGATAAAACTGGGAAAGAAAATGTTGTTGCTGAATTTTTATCTCGATTTACTAACAGTGATGACAGTTTGCCTGTTGAGGATTCTTTCCCAGATGAACATCTATTCGCACTTTCAGCTGATTCTCCATGGTATGAGGACGTCGCTAACTATTTGGTTGCAGGAAAGCTCTCGCCATATATGTCAAAATGAGAAAAAAGAAAAATTATCCAGCGAAGTGCCAGGTTTTGTTGGCTAAATGGTCATCTCTTTTACACCGGGCCTGATCTTGAGATCAGGAGATGTGTAAGAGAAGATGAGATATTTCATATATTGAAAGCCTGTCATGAGGAGCCTTGTGGAGGGAACTTTGCAGATAAAAGAACAGGGCATAAATTACTGCGGATGGGCTACTACTGGCTGACTCTGTTCAGGGATGCTAAAAGGTATGTTCAGTCCTGTGACAGCTGCCAAAGGATGGGCCAACCTAATAAAATAGATCAGATGCCCCTACAGTCCCAACTTGTAGTTGAACCATTTGAGAGATGGGCACTGGATTTCGTTGGCCCTATCAGTCCTCTTTCCTGACAGAAGGTCTATATTCTGGTTTGTACCGATTATATGACCAAGTGGGTGGAGGCTGTAGCTTTGGCCAAGGCTAATGATCAGGCAGTGATTGATTTTCTGTACAGTGAGATCTTTACCCACTTCGGGGTACCAAAGGAAGTAGTGACCGATGGGGGGCCGCAATTCATGTCACACCAATTTGAATCCTTGCTCCGGAAGTATCATGTGCAGCACAGGGTGTCATCGCCTTACCACCCCCAAGCCAATGGGCAGGTGGAAAGTACCAATAAGGTTATTGAAAACATCCTTACTAAAACAGTTAAGAGCCATCGAAGGGATTGGGATGACAGGCTTCCAGAAGCACTGTGGGCATATTGCACGACTTGGTGTAGCACAACAGGTTTCTCCCCATATGATCTAGTGTATGGAAAGAGTGCTATCTTTCCAATTGAGTTTGAGATTGAAACCCTGAAGACAACCACCAAGATGAATCGGGATGTAATAGAAGCCCAGAAGTGAAGGTTGAATCAATTAAATGAATTAGATGAGAAGCGGTTGGCTGCAGTGGACCATACTTTGTTGCTTCAGCAACAAAGATCTAATTGGCATGACCGATTTATTAAAAAGAAAGTCTTCAGCGAAGCATACTGGGCGTTACTCTATGACTCCAGATTCAAAAAGGATTTTAAAGGCAAATTGCGTACAAGGTGGCTAGGTACATATTTGGTTGACAGGGTCTTTGACAACGGCACTGTCCGTCTGGTGACCATTGATGAAAATCACCTACCATTACTTGCTAATGGCCATAGACTGCGACTGTATCGCAAGCCTATTTCGAAAGACGCATTCATTTCGCAAATCGCTGTCGATCCAGAGTATCAGCTGACACTAAGGCAGGAGCCTCTCTCTGCCTCTGCCGACCCTTGAACTATAAATCACACTTTGAATCTCTATACATAAATAATTTTCTTTCCTACTGTAGCGTATAGTTCTTTATTTTCCTTATGCATTTGATCGTTTCGGTTGTTGTTGTTTTTCAATCAAAGTCTTGCAGGAAAGTACCAGGCGAATGACCAGATTGGGTTTGTCGAATCGGCGTCGTCTTCCTTTGCTTCCCTGCGTCGCATTTTTCTTTTTTTCCCAAAATAAAATTTCCCGGTGGCTGAACATAGTTTCCCGGTGGCTGAACATAGTTTTCCGGCGGCTGAACATAGTTTCCCGGCAGCTGAACATAATTTCCCGGCAGCCATGAACCACATTTGCCGGTGGCTGAACATAATTTTCCGGTGGCCATGAACCACATTTGCCGGTGGCTGAACATAATTTTCCGGTGGCCATGAACCACATTCTCGGGCAGCCATGAACCACATTTGCCGATGGCTGAACATAGTTTCCCAGTGGCTGAACATAATTTTCCGGCAGCCGTGAACCACATTTGCCGGCGATTGAACATAATTTCCGGTGGATGCAACATCTTCTCAGTCAGCCGCAACATCCTGCTGGGAAACTGCAACTCCGCTCTATTTGGCGGAAATTTCCAGTATTAAATATTGTCTTTTTGCGGCCGGCAGCAGTAACTCCTGTGTTAACAAAAGAAAATTGCTTCCACTATTAGATATGGCTCTAATTTATCCTACTCGTGCCGGTCAAGCTTGGCATATTTCCGACCCAGGCGACGCGATGGTTTTGTTTTATTAGCGGAAGGAATTATGGCATTATCCGCATCATTATGATCAAATTAATGCCTATGCATGTGCTCGGCTTTGCAGCCTCAGTTCTCACACATTCCACCATTTTCCGCAGGCTATTCGACGCACAGTCTCACGAGGTATGGCTTTTATTTTCACATGATTAAGTATTGATTTGATTTAGCAATAATCAATCTTACCTTTATATGTACTATCATTATGGCTTAATTAATCCCTTCCCTCGTGCGATGTAGAACCTCATAACCGCCACCTTCCCCAATTTGGCATAAAAATTTCGAACCTCCCTTTGTACTGAACTTTCTAAATTTGCCATTTTCTTTTCTCAATATCTCTATTCAGCGATCTGTGCACCCTCTTCTCTGCGAACTCCATGCTGGGACTCTGTAGCCTTGCAGCCAGAACCATGGGACTTCCAGCTCGTCATGGACCTTTGAACACACAAGAACTCCGAAACAATCCTGCGGTTTTGGCCATCTTTCAAGCCGCTGGCTGGGTTGAATTTTTTGAGCGACTGGATGGATTTAACCGAGGAGCAGCTTTGCGATTCGCTTTACACCTCAAGGACACTTACTCTGAGGTATGGGGTCTGTGGATAGAAGTATCCGAGGCCATTATATCCGAGGTTACTGCTCTTCCACAGGTGGGAAAGGCATGGTTTGAACGACGAGTCTCCACAGGGATTGCACGGGAAGAATTTTTACGAGAAGGGGAGCAAGTTCAATCATCAAAGAGAGGAATTGCACTGCACTCACTGCCGCGTCCATGGGATCAGGTTGCTGTCTTTCTCAAGAAGTACATCACTTGCGAAGGTAGGTACCAAACTGTTTATAATTCTGAGCTACCTTTGCTTTCCCATCTCTGCCATGGCATTTTATTAAATATTCCATACTATCTGTTCCATGACCTACACCATATGGCAACGTTGGTCCAAACTGCTAAACATCCACATGTTTCCCTAACCCACCATGGTCTTATAAAATTAATTATTTTAAGAACCCTGGCCCAGCACAATATCACCTGGGATCAATTCACAGCCCGAGTGCAGGAACCTATTCCTCTGTCGGGTGTTCCAGTAGACCAGGCACAGCTTCAACAACATCAGGAGGACCGGAGTCCCTCCAATGTAGCTGGGGGGGGGAATGATATTGCACCAAAACTAGAACAACAGGGAACAGAAGCAGAACCATTGGGGGAAGGTGTTGATAAAAGTCTTATGGAAAACACAGACAACAGGGAAGCTCAGACACCAGAAGGTGAAATTGGAGCAGCATCAAATGCTACGACAATTGAACTTGAAGGTGGAAGAGCCAGGGCAAGCAAAGAAAATACTGAACTGGTAACCATTGAGTCCTCACCCGAGTGGGGAGGAGGAACTCTAATTGAGGAAGAATAGCCTGAGGAGCAAGAACACATCCCCTCGACCTCAGCTATGAATTCCGACATCCTAGGGAAACAAAAGAAAACACCGCAAAAGAGGAAGAAAATATTAATCTATGAAATTAATATAACCTCACCTACCAGAAGGAAAAGAACCAAAACAGTTGCAACAGCAGAGGAAGCCAGAAAAAAATGGGCAACCCTAGAAGCACAGGTCGAATTCCCAATCCTCGTACCAAGGCCAATGGACGCTCCACAAAGGCCAGCTGAGGAGGAACCCAGCATTGAAGGACTTCTGGAAGAGAACACACTATTAAAAGAAGAAGTCCAAATACTTCAAAAATAATTGGAGACATGGAAGGAAACCTGCAGGAAATTAGGTGAAAGGAAGATGTATACATTAGTGGAAGCTGCAGATCAGGTGGAAGGATCGCACTCTACCGAGCCTGACAAGGAAGAAGAGTGTGTGATCTGCCCTACCTGTGGGGAAATCTTCAAAGAAACAGGCCACAAGATCATCCTTCACACCTGTACAGCACAGCAGTTTGAGGCCATGAGGGAAGAACATGCAGAAAAAGAAGATGCTGTCACACAAGAACCAACATCTTTGATCATCCTTGCTGAAACTACTACAAATCTTATGACAGAGGAGAAAAAGGATGAAATCAGGAATGACGATGGAGATAAGGATTGCACTGTGAACTCAGAATGCTCCCACGATATGGAGATGATAGAAGCTGAGCCACAAGGGAAAGACATTAATGAATTAGAACAAGGGGCTGTGACACAAGAACCAGCGACCCTGAATATACCTTTCCAATTGGCAGAACATGGGGGAGAAGGATCTGGGATGGAAGACACTCTGGAACCTAATGAAAATCCTTGCACAGTGACTCCAGAATGTTCCCATGATACAGGGCTTAGAGAAGAATTGCAACCACAGGAGGATGAGGAGGTAATTTAGGATGTTGTAACACAAGAACCAACATCCTTGGGAATTGCAGCAGGGATTCCTGAAATTCAATTAGAATATGACCCGGGGATGGATATCATACCCGATACACAGGGGAGCGAGGATAAGCAGACAATAGCCTCAGGTGACACTGAGATCCTTGAGGAAGAGTTGTATGATGGGGAAGATATCCAATCTCAAGGGCAGGAGAACAGAGGTGTTGCTGCTACACAAGAACTAGCAACACAAACATTGAATTCAGAAATGTAGGTGGAAGACACTGTTACACAAGAACCAGTGTCCCCAAGAGCAATGGAGGTGGTTGTTGAGGGGAGTCTAAAAGATGTTGCTACCACACAAGAACCAGCAACGCAAGAACCAATTTCAGGAATGCAAGAAGAGAACCCAGGGGATGTTGCTGCCACACAAGAACCAGCAACGCAAGAATCAGATTCAGAAATGCAAGCTGACCAGGGAGAAGACACTGTCACACAAGAACCAATGTCTCAACGAGCCTTGAATATAGCTGTGGAAGGTAATCCAGGGAATGTTGCTGTTACACAAGAACCAGCAACACAAGAAGAAGATTCAGAAATGCAGATTGATCAGGGGGAAGACACTGTCACACAAGAACCAGTGCCCTAGCAAGCCATGAATACAGCTGTGGAAGAGAATCCAGGGGATGTTGCTGCCACACAAGAACCAGCAACACTCATGGAAAAATCAGAAGTGTTGGAGAACACTGTCCCACAAGCATCAGTACTTCTCCCTCTCAAATTTTTTATTGATCTGGATTCAGAGCAGGAAGAGCATTATAAAAAGGAGATTTTAAACCTCACAGCAGAAGTCTCATCCCTGAAGATGGAAGTGGTCAGTTGGAAAAGTCAGGTGGAAGAAAACCAGAAAAAGATGATTGCTTTGAGTGAGCATAAAAGAATTATTAGAGCACTGGAAGAGCAGGGGGTTGAAGAACGTATGGCCCACAGAGTTCAGATAGAAGAGCTGCAGAACAAGATAAAGGAATTGAAAAAGTTTCAATCCATGAAGAAGGATAAGGAACAGATGTATATCCTATCTCGAGAACTCATGGGCACTAGGAATCCCTCCTCCTCTTATCCAGTATTTCTCTTCGAGCAGTTTGTCTGGTTTAAATTAAAGGCTGTGCAGGAGGGGAGGTCGTTCGAAATCACAACCTCAGAAAAGTTTTTGAACACATTCTTTGGAAGTGATTTTGGGGAGCAGAACTTACTATGTGAATTATATCTGCACGAGATGGCCTGCCCCTTAGATTTCCACTCGAATCCTGTTCCATTTGTAGGGGATGTTCAACTAAGAGCCTTTGCCTCTTTTGTGAGCAACCATGTTCAGTGGGAAAGGTCTTTCCAGACCTTTTCCCACAATGAAGCTCATACTAATTTATGGATTCATAGTGAGCCCCAGAATACTGGCATTCTTTTGGCACGGTACAGAAGTCTCCTTTCCAGTCCTTCCCAGGCACAACATATTATGAATTTACAAGAAGAAGTGATCTCCACTTGTACCAATTCCATTTCCAGGCAGCAGCAGGTTGCATTAGAGGGAAGCAAGCACAGATGGTAGGTTGCTTCCTCTGCATTTAGAAACAGGGACCCTTACTGCTTTCAAAATTTTAAACATGCACTCTCTAGAGTCAAGGGTTATGTAGGGTGTATGAAGGAATGTGGAGTTAACTGGTTGGGTTTAAAGTTTAAATTTCCTCTTCTTTGGTGGCTAGTGAAACCACATCACATGGATTTTTCCTTGACTAGATCAGAGGAGCAGAGATGTTGGCGGTACTGGGTTATTCATAGGGGTTTTCTGAAGGCAGATCAGGAGCCTGAATTTCCCTACAATTTTTCTTCCCTCCATGAACAGAGCTCAAGGCAGGATTCAGATTCCGAATGATGTTGGTTGTTGCATGAGGACATGCAACAGGGTAGTTGGGGGGAGATGTTGAGTCCACAATTGGTCCCTTTTTAACCATCTTTAATCACCTTTTCTTCCCTTGTTTTACACTGATCAGCATGCTAATCATACCTGTTTTCCTTACTCTATGCCCTAAATTGCCAAGGTAAGACTGATTATTGTTTTATCCTATTAATGCTTATGATTGTGACAATTAAGGCTGTTTATCTCTCAAATTGTGATAATATGTCGTGATTTATGAAGATAGCTTGGGATGAGCAGACTACAGGAACATGGAGCTGAACAAGCCTAGAAACAAGGGACGTTCGTGATTTAAAAAGATCCTCAGTCCTTCAATCATCTATTAAGGCACACGGTTCTTATGCAACGCTCCAGGCAGAGCCGAACAGAGTGGTTGCGACAGAATGTGCTACAATTGGGGGATCTTTAGTACAGCTGTTCAATTATCATGGCGATCTGGGAAGATCGCCACTTCTGGGCCAGCTTACAGCTCTTTCTCATTTTCTATATTTGCACCATGCCACGTTTTGTAACAACCCGTGCTATTCAGGGCGCATGAAGATCAGAGATCTTCATGGCTGCCCTTTGTAATAGGATCGGCTGTTACGGTCCGTATGTATAAAAGTGAGAAGCTGCCTCGACCCAGGGGGTTGGAAAATAGATAATTCATTCTTGTATTGACAGTGGAAGTGATCTGTATTCATTATTCTTTTTAATACAAAGAGTTACCGCCGATTTAAGGGAGTTGTACATTGTTCATCCAGCGTCTCTGTGTGAAGGCTGGGCCCGCCTTCCGCAGAGATTGCTGAGTTAAAGTAGGATCTCTGAATTTATTATTGAGTGATGTTCTGTTGACCATATTGCTTGTGTACGCAGCAGTGGCATGTGTGAATTTGCAGTATTACATTTTCCTTAGATTGGTGATTACTATAGATTAACAGTCGACTGGGTAGGAAGTTTCCTTTGTGCAATTCATTCAATAGCTGTACATGGCCTTGTTCATCTCACGGTTTCAGATTGTCATCCCATGAATCCCTGCACTTATTTTACTGTTACAGTTGTTAACTTTCCTTTCTGCAATTCAATTCTTTAGAATAGCTGAACTTGATTTACTGTAATTGAATTTCTAGATTACGTTCCGTTTATGTTTATGGATTTCAAGAGTGGTTAGATCGAGTAGGCAAAGCATTTATTTTGGAATATGAATAGTATTTCTTTTCTGTCTGCAATTGTCATTTGAATATGATTTCATTTCCTATTGATATATGGTAGGAAGCAATTGAATTTGTAGTGTTTAGAAGGTTGGTGGGATTACACAGGTTCTGAGGGATGAACATGGTTGTTGAGGGTAAAGTGTTTAATTACAATGATTTGGTGTTTAAGCATAAATTGTGCATCTATCCTTTGAAATAAAAGACTTTCCTGGGTTGACAAGAAATCTCGTATGCTCTGAGTGTTGATAATAATCTATCTACATTTAGGGTGCTCGACAGAAGGTCTTCTACATAATCCTCTGTGAGTACATGTCCTACTATGTGAATAGAGGTGTAGAGGTCAAACATAGTAGTCCATTGTCTGATTACTGGTCATTGATGTATACTATTAACAGACGCGAGGTCACCCACCAATAATGAAAATGGGAATCAAGGTACTAGAGTGCAAACTAACAAGTGTGAATAAATGTGTTGAGGTCAAACACTGGAGAGAATCCATCAATTAGTGGACATTGATGTATTCCCAAATCTGTCGATGGTGAGAGAACCTGCCACTGATGACTGCAAGTATCAAGGCACTCAAAATGACTCTAGATTCCTATCCTAGAATAAATGATCTAAATTCAATGGGATGAAATTCGCTGGAAGGAGAGAATTAAGGAATCCCTCATCATCCAACACGAGGTGCTCAACAAAGCTGTATAATGTGGAAGGACTCCATCATAATGTGCACAAACCAGTATCAGTATCGAGAATGGTCGGCATGCAAAGTCAAGAGAGCTAATGAATGGCCAACTCAGGTTTCAACTTCCTTTGAACAAGAGCATAAAGGTGAATGGTGACTGAATGGAGGCATCATAGACTCAATATACAAAACTGGGACATCTTTGCAACACAGGAGGCATCGATAGAGGCTCCATAGGGACTGGAATCTTAACCAGTCGGTGGAGATAAACTCAGAGAAACAAGTACAGCTCCTAAAGTCAAACTATTAACTCGATCAACAGATGTGATATACAGTGCTCTGTTCAAAGGTGACATGACTCGACTGTTGCCAAAGAGAACATATTTTCTTGTCCGCCTTTTTGGTTATTTTATTTTTTTTGGACTTTTCAAATATTTTAAAAATCTTGAAAAATAATAGAAGTGTTTTATAGTTACAGACTAGGAGGAGATGAGTGTCAAGGGGAAAACAAACTAGTTCCAAGTAGCGGAACATACCTATGCTCAATGCAAGGAAACATGTGTAGGATAACGACACTTGGGCAAAAGTCCCCTCTTGGTAAAAAATGGGGCATCAAGCTACCAAAAGATATGTAAAATGGCTTTTCTTGGGTAGACATGAAACAAGCTCGGGCTATATGGCTGATAATCAAATTCAAGGAAGCCGACATAACGCTCAATATGGCGAGCAAAGCTTATGATAATGCAATTACAACTTGACGTAAGGGAGTCATCGGGGAAAGGCTAGCAAAAAGATCAAGAGGACTATGAGGCTCTTGCACAAAGTCATGGCAATACTATACAAAGGACTCCCACACCCTAAAGAAAAAATGTCGGCATGGGCACCAAATGAAAAACATGAGCTAACTAGGGCACCCATGTATGGTTAAGCTCTACCATTCACATCGTGCCACTTCTAAAAGCAACAAGGAGGTTCCGTGACAAGGTAGACTGGGTTCATACCTAAGGTTATAATGAAACGGTCATAAGGTCATGCAAAGTGCAAAGGAATGTGAAACCTAACCTATATGCTAGTTTAGACATAATACCTAAAATTGACACGAACAGGTCAAAAACACGGTCAAAATGGACTCCTACATCATCAAATTAGTCCAAAATGGCCAGAAACGGTAAAAAAATATAGAAAGTGGGTACAAAATTTCAAAAAATTTCAAAAAATTCTATAAATAGTAAAAAATTCAAAAATTCCATATCATTTGAAATTTTTACCCATTTGAGCTCAAAACTTCCAACGCGAATTCCAGGAGCATCATTTGGCGAAATTCGACACCATTTGTTCTAGGTAACTCCTCATGTCCTCCTCTTCCCAATTCATGCAATTTTTTTTAGTTTCCATGGTCAATTTTATTTTCTAGGCCAATCTAAAGTAGATGATTCGGCCCAAGCAGATATCGGGGATTTTCCATGTATAGGGCTGGCCATACGCGAAAAAACCTCCCAAAACCGCGTACATACACGACTGTTTTGCAAACAATCGCGTATGCGGCCGTGAATAAGGATTTTTAAGGTAAATAATGATAAAAAATAATTATTTATGTGCAGGATGCTTATAGAATGGAGGGAGAGGGAACATGGTGATGTAGAAGAGGCTGTTCAAGGTGACTTAATGGCCCAACAAGCTCTATGTGCATGCGTTTTGTATAAGTTTTGGTGTCTTGGCAGCCTGAGGGCCAAACCAAGACTCTTGCAGATGCTAGTGGGTTACTAGGATCCAGACTCAGAGTCTTTTCACATTGACGGGATGTCTCTCAGTATAGAGATTAAGGACATTGTTGTAGTTGATTTTACTACTCTAGGTGAATCACACTTCTATGGCCTTCCCCTATCCCTCTGCAGACTCCTTAGACCCCTTGGACCATTTTTTGTCCTTTGATGTTTCCTAGACCATCCCTAAAAACATGTGTAAATTCATATACGCGACTTTTAAACCCCTAATCGCGTATATACGCAGGTTTGATCCCTAAAACCGTGTACATTGGGATGTGTACAAAATCCAAATCCTTTTGGAGTTTTCCTTGACATGGATCCGACTCACTTAACTCCTGGCCTTCCCTATGCCTTGAGATCGCTCGGATTTGACCTTTCATTACCCCTTTGAAAAGCTATATAAGGAACTCTATGGTACATTGAAGGCATATGAGAGAATTGAGAGCAAAGAAACTATAGTCCATTGTTGTCGGAACTTGTGCTTGAGTCTGCATCCCTTTGTCCCTTGGAGCACTTTTGTGTTCTTCCCAAGCTTGCCTTTTGCTTGTGATATTATTATCGAGAGATGGAGCATTGAGGTGGTGGAGGCCCAAGTGGGGGATTCAGTTTCTCCGATTCGCAGACGTGCCGACAGAGGTTGTATCCATTGTAATCTCAGATTTTATATTAATAGAAATATCTTTTCCTGTCTAATAATGTATGTTTGAATGAATATTTTGTCAATGGATGTTTTCAAATGCTTATACATTGTTGATTATATATGCTAGAACAGATCTAACACCATCATATATAGTATGCTTGTATTGTTTACTTGTTGTTGAGGAATTAATCTATCAATTCAAGTTGAAGTTGGAAAGCTCAATGGGGATCTACTTCAACCTTTTGGAATAAGGTACGAGGTCTGATCCTTTAGTGTTAGATATTTAATTTCTATTGCATATTGGACGGGATTGATTGCTGGAGTCAAGCTGTCTGTTGTGCTACCCCAAGCCATAGGAATTTCTCTCCGTAATAGAATTGGCGAATTTGTTGGGGATGTTCCTTGTTTTTATTTGGGGGTTTGCAGGCACAATGGGCTTGATATTATTGACTTTCTCTTTGTTTCTCCTTGTTTCTGTGTTGCATTTTATAGTATGTTCATCCATTGACACTCCCCTTTATTTTTTTGACCCTTGGCCTACTTTTTACCACTGCCTTCTTTGTATATGCAGGTTTTTGGCCAAAAGTCACGTACATACGCAGATTTTTGGCCAAAATATGTGTATACACGCAGCTTTTTGGCCAAAAGTTGCGTATATACGCAGCTGTTCTTTAAACAGTCACGTACATCCTCTCTTTTGGTGAGTTTGATGTTGTGGGAAGTTGTTGGGTGGGTTGTGAGTGTGGTTGGGTCTTCCTTGGATCTGATGTTGTTTGTTGGATGTTTCTTTTGTGACTAGAGACCACTTTTTCATTGATTTTTATTTGAAAGTAGTTTTAGTCATTTATCCTTTTTGTTTTGTCATTAGTGCATTACTCTTTTTTGTCTCGGTGTCTTGTTGGGATTGTCTTTTATACTTGCTGCAGAGACTGAGAGTTTTAGATGATTTTTATTGCATTTTTCATTCTTTTATATTGAAAAATACAAGGTAGTTGCACTCTTAGTTGCATCTTAGATATGGATTTGAGGAGGTACTTGCATTGGATTGCTTGGATGAGAGTTGTGTTTAGGCTTTCATATAGGAAGGATTGCATTGGCATTCAGAAAGGAATATATATTTATGCATCTCATGTAGTGGCATACCCTATTTTTCATTTGACAAAGATTGCACTTAGCATTGTTTTTTTATGGTGTGCACTTTTATTTCACTGCTGAGTCTTCATATCACTAGTTACATGGCCATTTCCCTTTGAGTAATTACAACCAATTAAAATTAACGCATAATAAAATGAATTACACTCTTTTATTTTATAGGGTGCACCAACAAGATTAGGTTTTAGGGTCTTGGAATAATTCATTGTCAGTAAATTCTCCAAGACCACTAAACAACAACATGTATGTGTCTGTCTAGGTGAGTGTGTGAAATTCCTTGGTATAATTGGTGTTTCACAGGATCCTCCTCTCAAAAGGGAGTTAAGCACGAGGTAGTGTGAGCGGTTATTGATTGGGACAACCCCTAGTCATAACTGAGTAGCACTGAAGATATTTCCAAGATTGTATTCGTATCTGGGGGCTCTTTCGAGAGTTTCGGGATTTGCTACCCTGCCCATACGGTCAATCCCAACTGCAATTGTCTGCCTGAGCATTAATTATATTGAGGTGAACTTAGTTTCCTTACCTAGGTTATCGAGGGGGTACTTCACAGAGGTTATTCTGCAGGTGTGCCAGCTAGGTAGAGGTCGGACAGCACAGTCGCTTTATGCGTTGAAGCTGAGGGCCACTATAATTGGTTACATACCTCTGCTTGTACTGTATGGGAGTTTTGAACCTCTCCTAGGTGAGACATACCTGCTGCATTCGAGAGATCACATATCCTCCCTTTTCTTTGCTTATATTTTGGCTGTATATTTTCTTAGGAGTGTGCTCTTTGTGCGCTAGTTGGCCTTTGGGATCATGGTTACTCGAGTATATTTATTCTCTCTTGAGTTCGGGCCCTTTTATTTTCAACATGCCTGGTATCCTATCACCCGTCTTGGTCCTAGTACGAACCCTGGTATTAGACTTGGGGGAATCACAACCCCTTACCCTGCTCATAGATTTGAAGTGGTCACATTCTTCCCTCTACTCCATTTGTGGAGGATGTTGACTCCTTTTTCTTGGTATTTACACTGGCAGTCACCCTCATGGGGGTGGTAGTGGATGCGTGAACGTTGGGTCTACACCTTACTTTCCTTTTTATGTCCCATCGTTCACCACATTGTTTCCTTTGGGAGCAGTTGTCATGATCATTCCTACCTATATCTTATAGTTTGGATTCTTTATTGACTATTTTGGGTTGTTTTGGACTAATATGGTTGTCAAGTAGGGTCCAATTTTTGTACACTCTATCCAAGGTTTTGACCCATTCGTTCCTATCATAGGTATCATGTCTAAACTGGCATATAGGTTAGGATTTCACATCCACTTGCATTTTTCATGACCTTATGACTGTTTCATTTTAACCTTAGGTACAAACCCATTCCATGGTATCACGGAACCTTCATGCTGTTGTTAGAAGTGATATTATGTGAATGGTAGAGCTTTCCTATACATGGGTGTCCTAGTTAGCTCCCTTTTGCATTTGGTACCCATGCTGTGAGTCCTCTCTTAGGTCCGGGAGTCCCTTTTAGTCCCACCATGTCCTTGAGCAAGAGCTTCAGACTCCTCTTGAACTTTATGCTGGCCATTTCCTTGGGACTCCCTTATGTCAAGTTGTAATTGCATTATCATGAGCTTTGCTTTCCTTATTGAGCCTTACGCTGGCTTCCCTGACATTGAGTTTCATCCATATAGCCCGAGCTTGTCTCATGTCTATCCATGCAGAGCCATATTGTACATCCTTTGCAGCTTGATTCCCTATTTTTACCGGGAGGGGATTTTCCCCCGAGTGTCGCTATCCTACACATGTATCCTTGCATTGAGCATAGGTATGTTCCACTGCTTGGAACTAGTTTGTTTGCCCCTATGACACTCATATCCTCCTAGTCTGTAACGATAAAGCAATTTTATTCTTTTTCAAGCTTTTTAAATATTTGAAAAAGTCCAAAAAAATAAAAAAACCAAAAAGCTAGACAAGGAAAGATGTTATCTTTGGGAGATGTCGAGTCGTGTCGCCTTCGAACATAGCACTGCATATCACATCCATTGGTTGGGTTTATAGTTTGACTTTAGGAGCTGTACTTGTTTATCTCCACTGACTGGTTAAGATTCCAGTCCCCATGGAGCCTCTGTTGATGCCTCCTATGTCACAGAGATGTCCCAATTTGTATATCGAGTCTATGCTGCCTTTATGTAAGTCACCATATGCCATTATGATATTTTTCGAAGGAAGTTGATACCTGAGTCGGCCATTTCTCAGTTATCTTGACTTTGCATGTCGGCCATTCTCGGTACAGTTACTGGTTCGTGCACCTTATGATCGAGTCCTTCCACATTATACAGCCTTGTTGAGTACCTCATGTTGGATGATGGGGGATGCCTTAATTCCCTCCTTCTAGCAGATTTCATCCCATTGACTTTAGATCATTTATTCTGGGATTGGAATCTAGAGTCATTTTTCAGTGCCTTGAGACTTGCAGTCATTAGTGGCAGGTTCTCTCACCATCGACAGTGTTTGGGAATACATCAATGTCCCCTGATCGATGGATCCTCTCAAGTGTTCGACCTCAACACACTTATTCACACTTGTTAGTTTGCACTCTAGTACCTTGATTCCTATTTTCATTATTGGTAGGTGATCTCGTGTCTGTTAACGGTATACATCAATGACCAGTAATCAGACGATAGACTACTATGTTTGACCTCGACACCTCTATTCACATAGTAGGACATGTACTCATAGCGGTTTGTGTAGAAGATATTCTAGATTGGTGGCATCTCTTATATGCTACCTCCTTAATTGTGCCAGTGTTCATGAGATTTCAGCTCTTGTGACATGATTCCAGTATATGTCAGACATTTCCAGCCATTATGGAGATCTTGATCCATTATATATATTTAGCCATTATGGAGATCATGGTCCTTTGTATATCTTCATCATGGAGATTCTGATTTATGTATATTGTACATGGTGATGACCAGTTATGTGATATCTTGTATCATGCCTATTCATGGCCATTATACTCTTATGTATCCAGGACGGCTATATGTATTTGCAGTTATATGCAGAGTTGTATCATTGTACTATGCTGATTGGGCGGCTGGTCTTCCATTTGGGATGCTTCATCACTCCACTTATGGGATGGACTTATAATGTATTTAGGCCATCATATGACCCCTCTAACCTCACACATTAGGGGTCATCTGCTATAGCTGATTTTACCACTCCAGGTGAATCACACTTCTATGGCCTTCGCCTGTCCCTCTGCAGACTCCTTAGACCCCTTGGACCGTTTTTTGTCCTTTGATGTTTCCTAGAACATCCCTAAAAACATGTGTAAATTCATATACGTGACTTTTAAACCCCTAATCACATATATACGTGGGTTTTACCCCTAAAACCGTGTACATCGAGATGTGTACAAAATCCAAATCCTTTTGGAGTTTTCCTTGACATGGATCCGACTCACTTGACTCCTGGCCTTCCCTATGCCTTGAGATCACTCGGATTCGACCTTTCATTACCCCTTTGAAAAGCTTTATAAGGAACTCTATGGTACGTGGAAGGCATATGAGAGCATTGAGAGCAAAGAAACTATAGTCCATTGTTGCCGGAACTTGTGCTTGAGTCTGCATCCCTTTGTCCCTTGGAGCACTTTTGTGTTCTTCCCAAGCTTTGCTTTTGCTTGTGAGCTTGCTATCGAGAGATGGAGGATTGAGGTGGTGGAGGCCCAAGTGGGGGATTCAGTTTCTTCAATTCACAGACGTGCCGACAGAGGTTGTATCCATTGTAATCTCTGATTTTATATGAATAGAAATATCTTTTCCTGTCCAAAAGTGTATGTTTGAATGAATATTTTGTCAATGGATGTTTTAAAATGCTTATACATTGTTGATTATATATACTAGAATAGATCTAACACCATCATATATAGTATGCTTGTATTGTTTACTTGTTGTTGAGGAAGTAATCTATCAATTCAAGCTTAAGTTGGAAAGCTCAACGGGGATCTATTTCAACCTTCCAGAATAAGGCACGAGGTCTGATCCTTTAGTGTTAGATATTTAATTTCTATTGCATATTGGAAGGGATTGATTTCTGGAGTCAAGCTGTCTGTTGTGGTACCCCAAGCCATAGGAATTTCTCTCTGTAACAGATATATACTTTATTACTGAATTATCTTGACAAGGAGAGGTGGTAAACCTAGGATTTCCTGGGCCCAGAGGTGGTCTGACTATTGATGAGTACATTGCGGTGTATTGCTTTCTAGACACAGAAAAGGTTGGGAGTCAAATCCCGACAAAATCGATCCAGGTGCTGGGACTGAAGGCCATACTATTGGCACTCAGTAGGATAGCCAGTCTAACTTCAATCCACTAGGCCTCATGGCCATTGATGTTCTATGCGGTGGAGTGTATGAGACCCATGATAATAACAGATTTCCGCATCAATAAGGTTCCAGCTCAAATAATATATGACATGCTCGTGGAGCTCCTCATCCTCCTGAACCAAAACCATACCAACCGTCTCTATGGACGTGGCCAAATAAATAAAAAAAATCATGGGGGACAATGCTAAGGCTCGCTTAAGAGCATTAAAGGACTCTTGGGCTCGCTCATCCCAGAAAAAAGTAGTGTCCTTCTTTAAAAGACGCATAAATCCTTTAGTCAAATTGGAAAAATTAACCACGAATCTCCACAAGAAATTTTCCATGCCTTGCAAACACTGAATATGTCTAATATTACACGGGGGAGACAATTGATGTATTGCCTCAACCTTTAAGGGATCGACTCTTATACCCTCCTTGGATACAATGAACCCTAGCAAGTGACCAACAGCCACACAACAGATGCACTTATGAGGATTCAACCTAACCTGGTAATGGCAACATATTTCGAATACTAATCTCAAATGGTATGGATGACGTAATCTCAAATGAGAATGAGCAACAATATCATCCAAATACACTTCGATAATCATTTTGATATCATGAAAATTTAAGGTCATAGCCCGCTGAAATGTAGCTCCGGTGTTTTTAAGACCGAAAGTCATCTTCTAATATGCAAAGGTACCCCAAGGACAAATAAATGCAGTTTTATGTTGATCGTTGGGTTTGATCTGAATCTGATTATATCCGAAAAAACCGTTCATGAAGGAGAATACCTCGCTTCCCGCACACTCATCCAAAATCTGATCAATAAATGGTGTGGGAAAATTATCCTTAGGACAAGCACGATTTAAATCATAGAAATCAATGCATATATAGATCGATCCCTGCTTCTTATCAATCTAAACGATATTTTAAACCCACTCTGTCAAGGGAACGGGATAGATAAAACTGGTTTTCAATATCTTCTCTATCTCAGCCTTAATAGCAGGTGCTTTTCTAGGATTCACTGCATGCAAGCATTGTCGAACGGGCTTCGCATTCGGATAGGTCTTAATCTCATGTTCGAAAATATGAGGGTCGATACCTGGAATTTCCTCGTGTGAACAAGAAAATATGTCACAAAAATATTTAAATAGCTCAGTATACTCCTTGATTTCATTAAGGGAACAATCCGCCACAATGTAGACGTTCTCAACTATGCCAGGATCGTGAGAAATATTGATAGGAATAGTAGGTGATAAATTTTCCATGCTCCCATCAGCCATTTGACCAGGAGAGATCAATGGAACCATGAGACTACCAATATTCTTGTGAAGAATCTCCCTAAAGTCCTCACGCTCCATAAAGTTATTCTCAGGAAGAAAATATGATCTATGATGTAACTCTTCCCAAGGTGGCTCAACCCCAGACATGGCCTCAATAATGGCTTCATCTGATGGAAAAACATCGTCAAGGCAATCATGTGAATGAGAGGACTCAATTTCCCATGCAAGCATCACATATGGGTCCTCCTCCTCCATATGCGAAGAGGAAGGACTAGGCTCTGCAATGCAATTAAGATTCACTTGATATGCTATCATCGCTGCAGGCAATGGCACATCCGTTTCGACAGGTCCATTCGAAGGACTTGGTGAAGGAAGAATCCAAGGATATTCCATATGGGTAGTGCGAAAAAACACCAAATTCAAAGAAGATGAAGCCCCACCAAAACTATATATGATCATAAGAACGGGTGCAAGATAGCTAAAGGTCCCCATAAGAGATGGATACATACCTACACCCACACTCCCAGTTGTCGGCTGAGAATGATCGATAATTGAGATAGAATCTCTCGATGATGCACTAACACTCGGACTACGGAATGATGTCTGATCAATTGTAATGATCTTCCCATTAAATGGAAAGCATACTACTCAAAAGAGAGAAGAGGCTACGGCTTGCATACTATACATCCAATTCTGGCCCAGCAAAAGATTGTAGTCAAGGGGCGCATCAACCACCTCAACCTCAATCGTGATTGTATTCCCTCCCAATTGGACCTTAAGAGAAGGAAGAATTCTGTACGACTAAAATGATCTACCATCAAAGGCAGTCAACATAGTAGCGGATTGAGACAACTCGGGAGAACCCAAACCCTTCCAACATGACAAAGACATCACAAAAGCAGCAGCGCCTTCATCAATCACAGTGCGTTCGACGGTCATATTAAGACACTCTACATGAATAAAAAGAGATACATAGTAAGGCAAGAGAGGTTGTAGTCCCATGGTTTCAAATTTGATAATAGAAGAAGAGTTATCATCACTAACCCCAAGAGAAGAAAGCAAGGCTTTCCTTTGCGGAGGACAACTCTGAAGTACTTCAAGCATGGACATCGCACAAGGAGTTTGGCCCAAATCCTCAAAAATGGAATAGTTTTTGGTGGCTCAGGCATTAGGATTGTGCCTCAAATGCTTTAGAACTCCCTTAGGAATGCGAGGTGCAATTTCAAGTTTATCCATAGTGTTTTCAATATGCAAAGGGCTCTCGGGTGGAGCAGGTTCTTTTCCAAGTTCCGGTTGTGACGAACCATAATATTTCGTACGAGTCACAACCTTAGTAGCACGTACCATGTTGATGCAACCATGACCAGTATTGGCTTCCGACGGATTGTGATCTCCACCCGATGCATAATGAGGATCATTGGTCCTCAAGTTCATATTTTGATTATGGGGTAAAGGATTAGTTAGCACAGGTGGGTCCTGTGCTATGAATATTGAGGCATCTTCCATATGAGGGAAAAAGTGAGACTTCTTGCCCCCCCAGCATTACGAGCGTTCTTGTCATTAAAATTAGCATTTTCGTTCTTGTTCCCACCCTTACGATTATTTTTTCCCTTTTTCTTATTCCTTTTGGGTTGTTGGTTTCCCTTCTGGTCCGACGATTGCACGGAAAGTACAATCGTTGTTTCGGTGAGTTAAGACGAAGCTGTGGCTTGTCTTGAAGTAGATTGATTAATAGACAATTGGTTCACTTGTTTCACAATCGAATCCATAGGTTTGGCACTTATACAACCCACAATGCCATCGGCATGTGGTCTAGGCGTGATCTTGGGAACGAAACTAGATCATGGAGAGTTAGGTATAATATCATACAAAAGTATGGATTGAGTGTAGATCAAATCCAACTCTTGTGCCATAAATATTTCTTGTTCCTCGTTTTGGACTCCAGATGTAGAAACATCCTTCGTGATGTAAGGTAACAACGACTTGAGGAACCACTCAAGGATAAATTCTGGTGGTATAAAGGGTTTAATCAACCACTTCTATCTACACCACTCTTGAATATGATTTGAGATATGTGTGTCTTTGTCTTGTCAAAATGTCTACAAGAGTTCTGTACCAACATCTTAATGCACGGGTAGCTGAAAGTGATTAAGGAAATTCATGGAAAGGTCATTGAATAAAACGTATGCCCCCCTTGGTAACTCTATATACCATTTTGCTACAAGCCTGGTGAGGTGGCGTTGAAATAGCCTTAAACATATTGAGTCGTCATGTTAGGAATTGGAAGAGCACCAAAGGTGAAAAGTAGTGACATGCTCACTAGGAGCTTCTCCAGCTTTGCCCTCGAACTTGGGAATGTTCGAAGGAATCTTGTTAGGGACGGCTAGCCAGGCCAGGTCATGAGATACCAGATCATTCATAAGTCTCGATAAGTCAGGTAAGTTCAACGTTGCGAGGAAAAGGAGCCTAGGTTGAGCCGGTCTATGCCACACTCCCTAATAGTTCTGGTTCATGTAAGGCTGATTGCTATAAATACCATGGCCTTGGCCATAATATCCTCCTCCCATTTGACCCGTGTAGGGCTTCATGGAAGCATTATGATGTGGTGTACCTTGACTGTGCGGTGCTACAAAGCCATAATTGGAAGAGGTGTACCTTGAATATGCGGTGCAATGCGGTGCTTCTCTGAGACACGACATCTTCATAAAAGGATGCCAGTATAACTTTGAAATTGACGGACCTAATGATGTAGAGGTGTCAAAGCTTTATCCAGAGATTTCTTACACTTCTGTAGAAGACTTCTTCGACGAGTACCTCCCTCTCCCACTTGAAGAACAAGAAAAGGAAGGATCATTTCTTTCAAACTTGAAGATGAAGGAAGAAAAAGACGGATCACTTCTGCCAAACTTGAAGATGATGGAAGAAAAGGAAGGATCACTTCTTTCAAACCTGAAGATGATGGAAGAAAATCTAGGATCACTTCTGTCAAACTTGAAGATGATGGAAGAAAAGGAAGGATAACTTCTTTCCAACTTGAAGATGATGAAAGAAAAGGAAGGATCACTTCTTTCACACTTGAAGATGAAGATGAAGGAAGAAAGGAAGGATCACTTCTTTCAAACTAAAGATGAAGGAAGAGAAGGACCAGAAGTAGAAGAAATGACTCCACATATTAGTTTTAGTTTTATTTTTAGAAATGTTTCCCAAAGAAAGCATAATTTCTTGATAGAGCACTCCAGGAGTATTCATTGAATCAAGATAACTTCAGTGGAGTATAAGTTTCAGTTTTGTTATTTATGTTGATAACTAATTATATGATCAAGATAAATTAGTTACAGTATCCCTTTCAATGTATAATGAATCATGATGATTGCTGGCCATGAAGAATGAATCAGATATGTTATGTTGGCAACCAATATACATATAGTGCATATGTGAAAAGGATGGCTGCGATCTAAATATGGATTGAACTTGAAGAGTAAGGGCATAAATATGGATTAAATTTGAAGTGTAAGGACATATTTTAATTGGAATGATTATTAATGGTTTAACCTTTATGTATGGAATGAGCTAAACTCTATATTAATTGTATATTTGTTAGTGAAATTTGCTAGAATTTGGCCTGAGATATTTTTGCTGAAATTGTCATGTTGATTGTTGAAATTGTAATTTTGGTTGCAAAAATGGATTCAGCATCTTGAACAATTTCAACAACCTAAAACTGTAATTTCAACAATTCTCATTGGATTTTTGTCAAAAATTTCGCAACCAAATTGGTGCAAATAGTCTAGAATTTAGCTCACTGCACCAGAAAATTGATGCAAATGGTCTAGAGTTTAGCTCACTTAAAGTATTGATATGTTAAAATACATAATTTTTTTCATTTGATTACAACAACAACAAAAAAAATCTATTTTATTCAAATAAAATTAATATTAAATATTTAATTTTTATATTATAAAAACAATAATTTTATACTGTATTATCATTTTTAAAAACTTTATATCTATATCTAAAATTTGAAAGAGTTTCAGTTTGAGTTGAAGGAACCTAGAAAATTCTATAACTTATTATTCAAAATATATCGATGTTATATGGATACATTCTCGTGGGATGGACATGTAAATAAAATTTTATTGGAGTAGGTTGGACATGTAAATGGAATTTTCTTGGGATGGGGTGGATATGTAAATGGAATTTTCTTGGCATGAACAATGCTATTAATAATTAATTTGAATGGTATGCGACTTGTATATCTGTTTTGATTAGCTAAGAACTTTTTGGTAAATAAAATTATATTTCTTGGATATTTTTTTTCTCGTGGGGTGGACATGTAAATAAAATTTTATTGGAGTAGGGTGGACATGTAAATGGATTTTTCTTGGGACGGGGTGGATATGTAAATAGAATTTTGTTGGAGTGTGGACAACGCTGTTAACAATTAATTTGAATGGTATGCGACTTGTATATGTGTTTTGAATAATTAAGAATTTTTTGGTAAATAAAATTATATTTTTTTGGATATTCTTTTTTAGTCATAAAATAAATAAAGAATATGATTATTAATGAGTGAATTATTTTGAGTAGAAAGTATGAGAGAATCAACTCAAACCTTAAGACAATAAATGATGTTATTATGTTATGCTTGTTCAACAACATAATCATTTTGTATCTTACCAATTCTTTTAGATAAAGTGGTCAAATTCAATAAGGGAATGTTCAAATTGGTGGGCTCCTTGAGAGTTAATAGTTTTTCTATATTTTTTTGTGTGGTAGAGGTTATGTATAGTTTATGAAAGATATAAAACACTGTAATATACTTCAAAATCTATAAATAAATAAAAATTTATAGCCTATATCTATAGATAAATCATTAAAAACTTTAATTGTAACATGACATTCTTTGAATTTTGAGAGTTTATTACACAAAATTCACATTATATTTTCGATCATTCTTTCCTAAACTCAGAATCCAATTCTGAATCAAAATAGCTTTCAAAACACTTCACTGTTAAACCTATTTCTAAGTTTACTGTTACTTCCGTAGTTATCCTTTTGCATTCCACAAGTTGCCTCCCGCAAGGACCTTTCCACAACTACAGATTGCGGGTTGTGGGGCTCATGTAGACTATAAACAAATAAACCTTTTGCAACAACCTCCCTCAGCGACCCTTCCACAATGCGGATTGCGAGTTACATTTTTAACTTATAAAATTATCTTTCTGCAACTCCTGTGAGCTGTCGATCTCCTTGTGGCCTCAATCTCAACCGTCGATATGAATTCCTTGTGCACTCTATAATTACACTACCACAACTCTTGTGATTCGCTGATCCCTTCGCGGCTTCAATCTCGATAGTCGATCTGACTTCCTTTGCATATCAACTCCTTCTGCAATGCAGATTATGGATTGTAGGCTCACCATCCAAATTTTCCAAACTGTGCTTCCACAATTTGGTCTTTTGCAAATCTTGTGAGTCATCGATCTCCCTACGGATTAGATCGCAGCAGTCGATTTGATTTTCTTTGCGTATCAACACCTTCCACAATGCGGATTTCAGATTGTGGGTTTCACATTTTAATCTACAAAATTATCATTATGCAATTTACCTTCTACAACTCTTGTCAGCCGTTAATCTTCTTGTGGCTTAGAGTCTCAGCTATCAATCTAATTTTCTTTGTGGATTAACACCTTCTGCAATGTAGATTGCGGATTGCAGTTTTTACACTTTAATCTACAAAATTATCGTTCTGCAATTTTTCTTTGCAACTCCTATTAGCTATTGATCTTCTTGCGGCTTAGATCTGAGTCGTCGATCTGATTTTCTTTGTGGAGATCAACAAATATCCTTCCAGGTTGCGGATTGCGAACATGCCTTCCTACTTTCTCGAACTGTTCTTTCACAAATCCATCTTCCACGACTCCTATGAGTTGTTGATATTCTTACGGCTTAGATCTCAGTCGTTGATATGATTTTCTTTGCGGATCAACGACTAAACTTGTGGATTAAATATTTAATAATGTGGGTTCAAAGGGTTTTGGTTTTATTTGAGGGTTTGTTTTACTGTCAGTTTAACTAGATTTGGAGATTATCTTGATGCTTAAATATTTTCTTGATTCTGTCACCTAAACATGAAGTGATAAACATATAACCAATTGTACTAAGTCGCTTATGAGATCTGTGAGGTTTAATTAAGGTTTCTCTGGAACCAATGCTGGGAAAACAAAAGTGGAGAATTTGTTCCTCCCAAATGACTCCCAGAGCAGCCAAATTACTTGCTCCAGAACCCCTGAGCATGTTCCTTGAGCCACAAGATAAAAATACTTAATGCGCCATCTCTGTCATTTTACAGATGTTAATCCTCATCCAATGCTAACTTCCTGCTACTCATTGACATATTAATAAAATAGAATTTTTCCTAGGACTTGGTCATTTCTTAGCCTCCTGCTCTTTATCCCTCACTAAGAGTCCATAGCTGATTTTTGGGGATGATTCCTCCTGCATCTTGAGTCCTCACTCAGTGGTTTTTTCCACTCGTCCTTTTCCTCTTGTGGGTCGGCAAACACTCTTCAAAAGCTATATCCACTTTTGTCTGCCTTTAACATATTTTATTAAATAGAACTGTTTGTATTACAAACTATTTTACTTTTTACTTTCCTTTCAAAAATAATAAAAATAATCAATAAAGTATTTTTCAGCAGAATTAATGATAATTATTAATACAGGGGGTATTACATACACCTCCCCTTTAAACTGTTATAAATTTTGTTTTTATTCTTCCATTATAGCTTCTTAGAACAAGTTTGAATATGCATCGTGCATATTACTTTCCAGCTCCCAAGTAGCTTCTTCTGGACTAAGGTGCTTCCATTGCACCTTTACTTGTCCGATGGTATGGTTCTGTAGTAAAATTTCTCTCCTGTTGAGAATGCACTTCGGTCCCACTTGGAACTCTCCCTTGAGTTCTACCTGGATCACATTCCAATCAATCACATGAGAAACACCATATACATATCTTTTTAATAGAGAAACATGAAACTCATTATGCATTTTAATATTGGGTGGTAGAGTTAACTAGTATGCAACTGGCCCTAGTTTAGCTAGAATTTCAAATGGCCCACAATACATGGGTTTCAATTTCTTATACTTTCCCAATATCAAGGTACTTTTCTTGGGCTTTACCTTTATGTACACATGATCACCCACGTGGAACTCTCTAGGAGTTCTTTTTAAGTCAGCATAACTTTTCTTCCTGTCTTGGGAAACCTTTAAGTTTTGTTGTACCTATTTCACTGTTAGTTCCATATCTTTTAATAAGTCGTGTCCTAACATTAATCTATCAATTGGGATGCTCCATGAAATTGGGGTATTACACTTACGCCCATAATATATTTCAAACAAACTCATTCATGCAAAAACTTGAAAATTATTATTATATGCAAATTCAACTAAGTGCAGGTAATATTCCCATTTACCTGGTTTGTCCATGACATACATCCTTATCGTGTCCTCTAAGAATTGATCTACTCTTTTAGTCTTCCCATCCATTTGTGGATGATATGCAGTACTGATATTTATCTGTGTGCCCAAACCTTTCAACAAGGCTCTCCAGAAGTTACCTATAAACTTTGCATCTCTATCTAAGACTATTAACTTCGGTACAACGTGTAGCCTGAATATTTCTTTCATGAAGATATATGGAATGTTAACAACTTTATAGGAGGTGGTGCCGCCTTTCACACACCTAAGGGTTAATGGAAATAGAAATCTTCAAGATACTAGGTGTGTCCTTGGGGGCAAGTCTTGAGTCAAGTACTGTAACTTGATCTTAAATCCTCCGTTTAGGCCAAACTCCTAACGAAGCCAGGGGGTGTGGTCCCTAAGAAAGAGTACAACTAAGGATATTTATATTTTAGTTCTTAATGGTGAAATTAAGTTGTTTTTAGGATTTTTTGGTAAATAATTTTGTCGCAAGACTAATGCAAAGTAGTTTAAACATTCAACAACATATAACATGACTATATAAAGATTAACATTGAAAAAAATGATAATAAAATAAAAATAATATTGTTGTGTACTCATATAAGTGCCAAATGGAGTCAAAATTGCTGCTGAAACATATATGTTTTTCAATGTGTCTTGGTCAGTTTTAATTATCATAGGTGAGTTGATTTAAGGGAAAGGGGATTCTCGATATACTTATGAAGTACTGATAATATGTCCAGAAAGATGACAAAATTGGTTACTCAATTGAAAATGTGGGCTAAATTGGAGTCTCTGAAAAGGTGTTCAACACTACATCAACAAGGGTGTAGCCTAACTGTATCTTGAGGTCACTGTTCAGTGGTTCCCGCTTCCTTTGAGAAATTTTCCCAATAATGTCAAAAGGTGTTGTGCCAGATTTTCACAATGTTTCAAAGTTTGTTGATTTTATTACTATGATTTAATTATTTAGATATGAAGGATTGATAAGTGCACATTCCTGCTTTTGATTATCCCAAAGCTCGGGGCGAACCTGCGATGGGAATGAGGATACACTGGAATTGGAAAATGTCTATTACAATTGTATTGAAGCAAAAATAATGTGGCAGAAAAATAAAAACTAAAGTATAGAAGAGTTCTCAAGTTATGTGTCACTTTATGATAACCCACCAATAATCGACAAGAAGCCTTTGGTTGGTGGAGAGAGCTACTTCGTGGCAACGAGCAAGGGAACCAAATTACCTAAACAAATTTAAATATGGAAAATAAAATAAATAAATAATATATATAGCCTTTCAAGAAGGTGGATTTTGTGCATGTGATTGTTAGAAAAAATCAAACGACAAAAGAGACACTACCAATCCCCCCAGGGGGGATGAAGTGTGGGCGTTGTGTAACCCATTTTATTTCTTTATTAATTATGATTAAAATATCAGAAAAATGAATTTAAAATATTTATTAGAACCTATAAAATAGATCTAAATACTTATACAACTTTATGGAGTGAAGGGGAAAGAAAAAAAGGGTAAAATTGAGGTTTTTTGGTGTCTTGGAGACCCAAAACTTGAATTTTGAGTAGATATTCTTCCTCTTTTTATTTGGAACTTCTAAAAAACATAAATTTAAATTATTAGAATGTGATGGAATGAATAAATAAAAGTTAAAAACTAAAACTAAATTCAGTACTGACACAAGATTGGAAAAAAATACCATTTTTTAGAGCATTGAAATGACAACTTTAGATTTAATAAAAGATGATTATTTTTTATGCAATTGTAAATCTAAATTATCTGATATGATAACTGAGTATATTGAAAATATCATAATTTTAAATCAGATATATAAAATTTGCATATTCAATCTAAGTAACTAGATAAAGGAGAGAGAAATGTTTTGATAAGATGGAGAGCAACTTCAAGCCTTGCTTGATCTTCTTATGGAAACTTTTGGAGACCCTATAAAAATAATATGAAACTTGAGATATTATCAAAGAAGAAGAAAATACAGCTAAGTTCAAATCCTACATTGAAAAAATAACCTGCAAAATATATCTACGAGAAATCCTTGCATAAAAAGAGTTAGATCTAGTTTGCTCAAAAACAAGAAATGAGAAAGAGTTGAAATACAACTGAGTATGAACAACTACTCTCCTATCTCTTGAGATCAAAATACCAATAAGAAAATTACAACAGTAAATTCCTACTCTATGTTCCTTAGGATGACCTTCTAAGCTAGATCTAATATAAATTTTAAGCAAAAAGGAAGAAACAATTCCAAAATTTAGCAATATCACCTCAATACTTGCAAGCATTCATCTCATAACACAGAATGGGCCTCCAAAGTTACCAAACTCACCATCCCCGCTTTGGAGGATTTTGAGTGAAAAACTTGAAAATTATATGTCGCTTAAAAAAGCATCATATAATTAACAAGGGAAAAAACACTCAAGGATGATGGCCTCGATGACCAAGTCTAAGAAGGACAATCATTTTACATTAAATAACCTCATGCTATGTCATTTATTACAATTCCCTCGAAAGGGTGTGAACATCCAAAAGAAGCCACAATTGGCCCTGATGAAACCACATAACTTTCGAGAACTGAGTAAGACCAAGTGATTCGTTTTGATCCTTGGTGTCTCACTTGAAAAATCCCCTAAGTCCAACTTAGTGGATAACATTTGGCTCCAACTACGGGACGTGTGCTCGATCCGGTCTTCAAGCAAGGAGAGGATACAAGAATAACATAATCTATGGATTATATTAAACCTCTAAAAACATCTCAACTTGAGAAAAAAACCTTAGTAGCACAAGATTTATATAAAACCAAACCTTTCAATAAGTTGCTTTATTGAAAGGAACCAAAACTAATTAATGGAAGAGAGTTTTAGTCCTACGTACATATAGAAACGCATAAAGAAATGCATAAAGAAAATGCTCAGTTTTAAGGAGCTTATTTTCCTACTCTAAGCATGATATAAAAAAGTTAGGTGTAATCGAAAATCCAATGTAGCCACCTAAGAATTTTATTAATATAAAAAAGTTTTTCTTTGTCTTTGGTTATCATCCAAATCAAGACGATATTATTCAGAAAATGAAAACCTACGTGATGATCCACAATGGGTGGGTTGTATGAGAAATCATGGGCATGAATAACATTGTCAAACTTAGTCCCAAACTGGTAGGTGATTGCGTAGATAGATTCTATCCATGAATGGATAGGTCTGATATAAAAAATGGCATGATGAGGCAGATTGACTACACCGTCATATTGATCATCAAGGCTTCTCGAATGATAACTCATTGTATAAGCCTAAAGCTGCTCCAAATCATAAGGAACCTCTATATGTGAAGATGATGGTTGAGATTGATCTTTTGTTAGTTGCATCATATCTCACTCCACTACATCGCTTCTCTAGCTCTTCATTGTTGATAATTCTGTATGTCTTAGACTAATCACATGTATAAACCACATGCTGCTCTTCCACATAAATATTTTCCAAGGCCACAAGATTCATGCTCTCTTCTTTAAAAACCTCATAGATAGGATATTCAATAAAACCATCAAGAGAATCCAAAATCCCTCAATTAGATATGGCATAGACATAATTATCAACAAAACCATCAAAAGTTTCTGGTTCATTGTTTTCCTCCTCGAAAATGTGATAGATTGGATTTTCCATGAATGTCCAAGAATCCTCATCAACATATTTTCTGGACATAAGGGATTGTTCATCACTTGTATCATGCCCCGGGTTATACTTTTCTTCCCCTTCATACTCATCTTCTTCAGAAAAAAGGTCACAAGGCAGTAAATCTTCCATATTATCATCATTGTATGGAGAATAGGTAGGAGTGCCATTATGAACATTATAATTTTCAAGGTAAGCTCAATTATAAGATTCTGTAATAGTTTCATCCGGAGGTAGATATAGAGTACAAATGTGATCATCATCACTGAAATAATCATGAAATCATTCCCAATCATCAATATTCTCCGTTAATGTGACATGAGGAGGGTCTTCAATGAATGGCTCTTCATGCACATCGTCAATGGGATCATCATGGATTTCTTCTTGATTTTGATCTCTTGGAGGTAGAACCCAATACCTATCATTTTCTATCTTGATGAGATGAGGTAATTTAGGGTCTTCCTCATGATGCTCTATCCAGGGCAAAGAAGGATAAAGGAACCCTTCTAGGAACTTGTCTAAATATTCCACTGTAGTCTCTCCTGTATACTGTTTCCTCAAGAATATTCTAAGGAATTTTTAAAGGGAAGTAATACCTTTATTTGGAAGACAATTGAGATACCATGCACAAGAATTTCCTCGTACAGTACTGACAAACATTTCAATCCACTAATACATAATATCAAAATTGTGACGGTTTTTCATTGCTAATGCCATGTTTTTTCGTCTCACTTGCGACAATAATGACTGCAATGTTTCATGGATATATCGACAAACTTTATAAGCCTTCGATATATAGATGAAAAACTGGCCGCCACATTTCTTCTATACAGTGGCCTTGGAATTGATTTTTTAGAATTCATTTTCTAAGTTTTGTCACTCTATCAACACAATTTTCGTCCCTATAACGACCAAAATATGGCCATAAACTGATACACAAGATCTAGTTTCCACGAGAAACCATGTAAAATGTTCGAAGATCATTTGGCTCTCTATTGATGATGTTTGGAATTTGGACAGAAATGTATTCCATGTAGTTATCGCTCTATCGACCAATTTTTCATCCCTAGAATGACGAAAATATGGCCAAAAATTGTTAGACAAAATTTAGTTTCCACGTAAAAACGTGGAACCTATTCGACGAAAGTTGGTCACTCTATTGACGAATTCTGGAATTTGAACAGAAATTTCTTCCACACAAAACCGTGGAAAACCAAACACTTTCGACGAAATATGCAAGCTCAATGGTAATTGTTCCACAAAACTGCGTCTCTAGAGCGACGATATTCCTAGAAATCCACCCCGGATTTCAATGGTTTTGTAGTACCCGCGACGAAAGTTGGTCGATATTGAGATGAAACCTCGAGGTTTCAAAAAAAAATTAAAAAACCGTGGAAAGGCACCTTCCTTTCCACGGTTTTGGATCTTCAATAAGTGCTTGTGAACAAATACATACTATATTTTAAAGAAAAAGAAATGGATAAAATATAACACAAGAAAGGTGATTTATAGAAAAGAAATATATGGGGAAAGTAAGATATGGGAAAAAACATATTGAAGTAAAAGGAAAAAAAGTAAATGGGAAGTTCAGGGGGGGGGGGGCTAAAAAATTGCTAACAGACTCTAAAAAATAAGGCATAATGATTCAAAGGTTCCCAAAAGTACCCAAAGTGCCCCTAAGCACCCTAATTATTGCCTCAAATTCATAATAATTGGCTAAAATACATAATTAGAGGATAAAGTGGCACCTCTTAGAGTGGATTCTATGACAAGGTAGGCGGGTACATCTATAAAAATACCATTGATTAAATACATTGTAACCACCACAGGGATCAAATAAAAATTAATTGAATGATATTCTAGGCACCACTGAGAGCTGATTTCTATGATAACGTAGGGGGGTACATCTATAAAAATACCATTGATAAAAGACGTAGGCACCACTGGGCTCAGGTCAACTTATTGTGATCTGAAATCAAGTTAAGCTCACTGGGGCTTAAAGAGCCCACAAGGGCTTGAAAGGATTCCCATAGAGCTTGGAAGAAGCCCACAGAGGCCTGTAGATACCCGTAGAAGCTTAAAGAAGCCCACAAGTCAAAAGTAAAGGAAGCCCATGTTTTGAAGATGAAGGGAGCCCAAGATTTGAAGATTGAGGAAACCCGTAGGTGTAAATGAAGCCAGATAAGGTCAATCCCTCAATTTTTGGAAGAGATGAAAATGAAAAACTGATCCTTCTTATGAAACCACCTCAAGCATGGCCAAAATCGATCAAAGTTGGTACCAAATATGCCCAAAAGAAAAAAAATTCCCTTGAGCATATGATAGGAAAGAGACATGTTAATCAACAAAAAATTGACAACTTATTTCTATTCTTTTACTATGCGTACAAAAAATTCATCATAGATCACCTTTTGGCATTGATCAAAAGAAGGTTGCACAGTTGACCATGTTGTTTGTAGTTTAGAAACCATATCAAAATTTCCTTGGAGACACTCGTAAAATATCATCACTTTCTCTACTATGTGTGCAGAGGTACTAGTGATAATTCACCATACTACAAAAAACATACGGTGCATTGAATTCGTCTTTATTGAAAAATAAATAAATAATAAAAAAATAACTCAACCGCTAGGGAAAAAGAGTAGTTGTTTACTTGGAAAATATGTGTAGGATCTTTGTAGTGCCAGCTGGTGGTAAGTTGTTTTGATGCTGTTCATTATTGTGTTAGTTTTTCAACATTCAAGCTAGCATTATGTTAGGATATTTACTGAGAGAACAACAAGTACAACAATCAAACACAAGAGACAATGAACACAATGTGTTTCATCGGGGAAACCATAAATGGAGAAAACCCCGCAACTTCCTCGGAGATAGAATCAGTACAATATGTAAAACCACAAAACAATAAGATGCACTCATGACAGCAGCAATCTTCTTCTTGTCTAGCCCTAGTGTCTTCTCCTTCTTCAACTATGCGCTACACTTGAGTGTGTGGGTGATGTGTACTAAATAGAGAGTCCAAATCTCTATTTATACTAATCCCGACATGACTAAAACCCTACTAGGGCCAACCTCTACTTGGAGAGTCTAATAACCCTAGTGCCTCGAAACTGCAGGGACTTTAACCCTTAGACAATCGGAGGGTTACCCACTATGACTTTACATGACTTGCTTACATTATTGATTCTCCCGATCAGAACATCGGGGCATGACAACATGACTCAATTACATAATAAATACATCCTGGAATAAACATCGGGTTACAATACATAAGATACATAGATGAATACATTCCGAAGTTACAAATACATCAACACTCCCTCTTAACTAGGAAGGTATTCTTTTGACATAATTTTCAGCACTGTTCTTCTTCTCTGTATCAACTGGATCATCTCGTCATCTGCATCTCGAGTATTCTAAGTCTTCAAGTCATCTTTATTCTTCAAATCTGGATCATCTCTCGATCTGGATCATCATCACTAGATATGGATCATCTCTTGATTAGGATCATCATGGGATATCATGACTGGATCTGGATCATCTCTCGATCTGGATCATCATCACTGGACTGGATCTAGATCATCACTACTGGATCTAGATCTCTCGGAGTCATCATAACTGGATCTGGATCATAGCTTGATCTGGATCTCATCTAGTCATCATCATGTGTGCTATCTCATCATAGGAAGTTCTATATAGCCAACCTTCTTTCATGCTGGTTGTAGTCCTAGCCATCATGTAGGTCTTCACCCAACACTTACATCTGACCTACTCATCAGAAAGGCACTACCAACACTCACATCTGATCATGTAGAAACCTACAATCATATCAGAAAGGCCCAGCACTCACATTCAACAGCATGACAGGACATCACTAACAGCTGTGAAAAGGCTTCAGCACTTATATCTTACCTGGAAGGAAACAAGTCCTCCACCCTCGCTAGAAAGGCTTGCACTCACATCTGACCTGGAAGGAACTAAATCCTCCACCCTCGCCAGAAAGGTCCCCAGTCCCAGACTAAGCTACCTGGTAACAGACCAGGTGCCTCCATTTTGCCAGAGAATGGCAGTTGCCCTTATATCTGACCTGGTAGGAAACAAGTCCTACACCCTCTCCAGAATGGCTTACACTTACATCTGACCTGGAAGGAACCAAATCCTCCACCTCACTAGAAAGGCCCCCAGTCCCAGACTGAGCTACCTGGTAATGGACTAGGTGCCTCCATTCTCATGGAGAATGGTAGTTGCCCTTATATATGACCTGGTAGGAAACAAGTCCTACACCTTCACCAGAATGGCCTGCACTCACATTTGACCTGGAAGGAACCAAATCCTCCACCCTCATCAGAAAGTTTCCCAGTCCCAGACTAAGCTACCTAGTAATGGACCAGGTGCCTCCACTCTCCCAGAGAGTGGCAGTTTCCCTTACATCTGTCCTACTCGACAGAATGTCCAGCACTCATATCTGACATGGAATGAACTGAATCCTCTCACCATGACAGAATGGCTATGAATCTCAGCACTCATATTTGACATGGAAGGAACAAAATCCTCTCACCATGACAGAATAGCTTAGCCCTTACATCTGACCTGCTGGTCAGAATGGATCTTAGCACTCATATATGGCATGGAAGGAGATGAATCCTCTCACCATGACAGAATGGCTCAGCCCTTACATCTGACCTACTCGTCAGAATGGCTTTGGGACTCATCACTTTCCCTTGGAGGAAACCTCGATCTGGAGAACAACAAGCTTCTCCCTGAAGTACTCAAATGTCACTCTGGCCAATGGCTTCGTCAACACATCAGCTATCTGTTCCTCCATCGCAACATACTGGAGCTTCACTGCTCCTCTCTGCACCATATCCCTGATATAGTGATACTTGATCTCGATGTGCTTCGAATTGTCATGGAACACTAGATTCTTTGACAACTTCACACAAATCTGGTTGTCACAATGTATACAAGTAGCATCCATCTGGAGATCAAATAAATAAGACAGTAGCTTCCAAATCCATACTGCCTCACAAGTAGTTGAACAAGTTGCGACATACTCTGCTTTAGCTGTACTCAGTGCCACACGGGATTGCTTCCTGCTAAACCAAGAGATCACACTTGATCCCATACTAAAGAAACACCCTGAAGTGCTCTTCCTATCGATGGCACTTCCTGCCCAATCTAAATCAACATAACCCTCCAGGTTAATCTTCTAATTTGCATCGTACTTGAGCCCATAATCAACTGTACCCCTTAGGTACCTCAAAATATGCTTTGCAGCAATCAAGTGAACATTTCTCGGATCTGTCAAGAACTGGCTCAAGGTGTTCACAGCAAAGCAAATGTTTGGTCTTGTGTTCTTCAGGTACATCAAAGACCCAATCATCTGACGATACATCATAGCATCAACTGAATCTGATGAAGCATCACTCAATAGCTTCAGGTTCAATGCCATAGGTGTGGCCATAGTCTTGCAGTCCATCATCCCAAACCTCTTCAGGATCTCTACTACATACTTCCCTTGTCCAAGGAAGATTCCATTTGCACTATGCCACACCTCGATACCTAGAAAATAATGCATCATACCCAAGTCCTTCATCTCGAACTCGGCAGCAAGCTTTCTCTTCATATCAGTAATCAACCCATTCATACCCGTTACAAATAGATCATCTACATATAGTAGAAGCATCATTGGGTTTCCATTTTCAACCTTGTAGTAAAGGTTGGAATCTGCTTTACTCTTGGTAAAGCCCAAACTGGATAGAAAGCTATCAATTCTGCTGTACCATGTCCTGGGTGCCTGTTTCAAACCGTACAGGGTTTTCTTCAATATGCACACATGAGACTCACTGTCATTGTCTCAAAACCGAGTGGTTGTTCTACATACACTTCCTCTTCCACTACACCATTCAAGAAAGCCGTCTTGACATCCATCTGGTGTATCTTCCATTTCATCATTGCAGCCAAAGCAAGTACTGATCTGATGGAATTGTATCTGGCTACAGGTGCAAAGGTTTCTTCATAGTCTATTCCTTCCTTCTGAGAGAAACCACGAGCTACAAATATTGCCTTATATTTTTCAATGCTACCGTCTGCAGCATGTTTGATCTTGTAGATCCATTTGGAAGTTACAACTAACTTCCCATCTAGTCTTGAGACAACATCCCAAACATCATTCTTCATGATCGATTGGTACTCTTCGATCATAGCATCCTTCTATTATTTCCGTTCTGCCACTTCTTCATAACTAGAAGGTTCTTTATCAATGAAATCACATAGTAAAGCTACATACTCGGAATAGGATCTGGTCCACTTTCTTTCTCTATGATTCTCTTCCGGAGCCCCATATCTTTCCACACCTTGGATAAGTTTTCGTACCCAAGCAGGTTTCCTCTTATGAGGATTCTTCTCCAAAGGTGGATCTACAGGTCTTTGTGGTTCTTCAAATTCTTGATCTTCTTCTTGAGTTTCTTCATTCATGGTTGTATCATGGATTTTGGGTGCTTCTACTTCTTCAGGTTCTTCAGCAGGTCTCTTTCTGGATTTGTTGTAAGCTGTGTCTTCATCAAATGTTACATCCCTACTGATGTCAATCTTCTTGTATCCTGGGAAATATATTCTACAAGCCTTAAAGCTTTCAGAGTATCCCACAAATATACCCTTCTTTCCTGAAAGATCTAATTTAGTCCTCTTCTCTTTTGGAAAGTGGATGTACACAGGACAGCCGAATATTCTAAGATGGCTGACTTCTGGTTTCTTTCTGGAGAAAACTTCTTTAGGAGTCTTGTTCTTGAGTACTCTATGTGGAGTACGGTTCTATACATACATCGCTATTCTGGAAGCTTCTACCCAAAGATGCATAGGAAGGCCTTGATCATGAAGCATTGCTTTTGCAGCTTCCATGATAGTTATGTTCTTCCGTTCTGCAATCCCATTCTGTTGTGGATTATAAGGAGTGGACAACTCCCTCTTAATCCATGATTCTTTGCATAGCTCTTTGAATTCATTTGAAGTGATTTCTCCGCCATTATCAGATCGAAATGTCTTGATCTTCTTTTCAGTATGGTTCTCGATCAAGGATTTGAATTCCTTGAACTTACTGAATACTTCGTCTTTGTTCTTCATGAAGTAAACCCATGTCTTCTTATAAAAATCATCAATACAGGAAACATAGTATGCATACCCGCTTAGTGATTTTGATGACATAGGACCGCATACATCGGAGTGGATGATTTCCAAGATCCCTTTTGCTTTGCTTTCGCTGCTTGGAAATGTATTCTTTGTATTCTTTCCTTTCGCACATCCTTTGCAGACCCCATCATGTTTTACTTGGATTTCTAGAAGACCTTCGACAGCTTTGCTTGCAATAGGTAGTGCTCTGTAATGCACATGTGCAATCCTTCTATGCCAAAATTCACTTGGCTCTACTATGTCATGGACCAAGGCTTGTTCTAGATGGCCCTTCAATTTGTACAATCCTCCTTCTTATTCTCCAATCACTACTGCATCATCGATAGTCTTTCCTTTTGGCCACATGATGACTTGACCATCTATGAATGCAACCCGCATTCCGTTTGCATCTAATGTTGATATGGAGAGAAGGTTCTTCTTGAGTCCTGGCACAAACAATACTTCTTTCATTGTTAGAGACTTTCCAGAGTCTAGTTTATAGGAAGATTCCCCACTACCTTTTATTGGATATTGGTAGTCATCTCCTAGCTTTACCTTGTGAAGTGATTCATTTTCTGATAGTCTCACAAAGGATTCCTTGAATCCAGTCATATGTTTGGAAGCCCCACTGTCTATAAGCCAATCATCACTTCCATGAGTAATGTTACCTATGAGAGTGGAGATCAAAACATATTCATCCTCGCTTGAAGAATCTTCACTTTCATATCTGGATCCCTTCCTGGATGGTTCATCAAACTCTGCAGCATTAGCATGATGTCTTCTTTTGTTGCTCCTCTTCATTAGTTTCTATTTCTTAGGACAATTCCTTGCATAGTGTCCTGCTTCATCACATGTATAACATATGATCCTAGATAAATATTTTCTAGTGATATATTTGTGAGAGTGCTTACCTCTGGAGCTATGAGATCTTCTTTTGGTTGACTTGGAGTGAGACTTGGAGTGTACCGTGAGAGCTTGATCTTCACTTCCCATCTTCTCTTCTTGAGTTGCTATCCGAGATTCTTCTTGAGAGCACTCTTCCCATAGTCTACTGAACTTGACTAACTTCTTTCTTGCACAGATTCCTTGGATGAAAGAATCCCATGACCTAGGAAGGCCATTCAAGGTAGTCATCACAATCTCTGCATTTTCCACTTCTTCATCAACTGCTTCTAGTTGTTCTTTCAGCTGAGAAACTCTTGTGAAGTAAGAATAGATTGTTTCTGCATTCTGAATCTTCACATTCTTCAGTTGGTTTCTCAGAGTCATCTTCTGGTTTATGTTCTTCCCTTCAAACAATTTGGTTAGGGAATCAAACATAGCTTTAGGTGCATGGATGATTTTAGGGGTGAATTATAGCCCAATGGAGAATTTTAAGGGTTACCCAAAAAAAAGTGGGTGAATTTTTATATTAAAATGTTATTATTTTATTTAATAAATTCACCCATTATTTATTTTGTATATAGCTATCCCAAGGTAAATCGCATTCATCCTGATTTAGGGAAAATCTAGAAAAGGAATATTAGCACACGAAATTATTTATTTTTGCCCACATTCGCCTGAGTTTTTCCATCTGGGAGGAGATATTTGCCCAAATTCACTCGATTTTTTCCAATTGGGAGGAGAAATGAAGATTGTTTGCTGGATTTATGGATAATAGCTTGAAAAATTGGTATTTCGCCCAGGATTTATGGATAATACGATTAAAAATTTGCTATTTTGCCGGGATTTATGAATATTTCTGTAAACTGGTCTTACTTTGACCTCGATTGGGGTAAATTGGACATAGTTCATCCTGGATTTGGATTTGTGGACAATTATTTGAGTAAAATGTGGAGATTTAATCAATTGGGGAAGTTTTTTCACTAGATTTGGTCCATATTTGAGCAAAAACTAGATAAATTTAGTTGAGTGAGGAAGTTTTTTACCTATATAATGGTGAAAGAGTCAGAACTCAGGATCAACATCAAGCTTGATTTCTATTGCAAATCGGTCTTTATAGTGGTTGAGTGGATTCATGGAAAGCAATTTCATAAAGTTTCTTCTATCTGCAGTATTTTTACAGGTTAGTTGCTGTAAGCACTCAACCTTGTTGCTAAACCACAACTTGATGGGATTTTCCTCATTGGATATTATTCTTTGGCACTCTGTTGGTTTTAACTTTTATTCTGGGTGTAAGTTATAGTATTCAAGAGCCATGGAGCTCATTAGCAATTATTTGCCAGGGAACATGGTACATATTCATAGATTTCTTCGCTTTTCCTTCTATTTTTCTTTTCAAGAATATTCACTTTTCAATCCCACAATTTATTCAAAGGACCAACGACACCTCCCATTACAACTGAAAAACCATAAGATTTTTTTCCACCTCAGGAGTCGGGGTTTTGTACCCACCAGCAATATATATCATACATTGCATCTCCTAGACGATCAAAGTCATGACTCGTCCCTTGTTCTGTTTTGAGAAGGAACAAGGAGAAGCAGAAGAAAGTAAGATCGGTCTTTGACTCAGGGCAATGCAATCTTGTTTCCTCGGTCTTTGATCTACTTACATTACAATTGACCAAGTGGACCCACTTCAGTTGATTTGATTGATTCAGTTCCAAGCTTCTTAAATGGGATGGAGTAGCTCGCTCATAAATAGTAGTTTCTCTCATTAAGATATGAAACAATGTCACCCTAGGGGGAAGATATCAGCGATAAGGAGTCCCATAGGAAGACGTCATAAATGTATAGAGCTTCAAATCTATTTTGGATTCAAGTTTACCATGCCTAGCTAATTTGCTGCATTTGTTATATGTTCTTTTTTTTTATAAGTCTAGCTAGTATGGGATATATGGTGCTGTAAGCAAAAATACTTTCTATTATATATGCTTATTAATTCAGAGTTCACCCTACTTTTCCATTATGTGAAAATGATGGACAAGCTAACAGAGGAATAGATCTCTGAGTTCAAGGAGGCTTTCAGTTTGTTTGACAAGGATGGAGACGGTCAGTACTCACAAATCCCCTTCAATTATTTGTCTTTCTCTACATGTTTTTGATCTCTGCTTCTTTTGTAAGAATAGGAAGAGATGCAATGTATTTAGCTTTTCTGGGTTGTGAAATTTTGATTTTATTTACATAGATCTATTGGACAAATTGCTTTATGTGATGACTTGTGTACTTAGATCGGTTGAAAGCAATGGTGTTTTTTATTACCCATTTTATTAGATTCTAGGATTATCCATTTAGGTTGGGTAGTTATGGTAGAGGGATGTAAGTAATGGTCGCATGGTTAGTACTCTGTAGTCAAATCATTTCCCTGTAACATTATCAGTGTTCTATGGTGATTAGGGGACAAGGTAGTAGATATGGCTCATTCAGTTGGTTCTCTTATTGCTTGATTTGAGTTTTCATAAATCACCACTCATAAAATTCTGAACATTTTTACTTGTATAGTTAACTGAAGTTTTTAACCCTCTTTCTTATTGGAGTGGGTACTAGGTATGAGACTTTTATGAGAGATTTGTTGCAATTAGACCTCTTGGTTAATAATTTCGTCAAAGTCACCCAAAAATTGCACTTAGTCTCATTCATAGAATGAAGACTGCATTAGCACTGAAAAC
>LPNX010036402.1:2605-16072 GCA_001517045.1 Pseudotsuga menziesii
TGAACCCTATGGGGAGGGAAATAACCATATTTCTCAACTACTCTACATGGACACACAAATGTATATGTTAGAATAATCAACCCATAGTTAGCTACCTTAGACATTAATTAATCCATTTTTGTCTTATTTTCCTAGTTTCCATATTCCACCTTTTGCAAGTTGTCCTCCACATGTCCAAAGTGGTAAAACTTGCTAAAACGGATTCATGGAGTGCTTGGGAAACCTCTTGGAATCAATTCTACTTTATTCTTGGCCTTCCTAGTGCATGTGTTCTTTTTCTTCTTTATTTCCTTCTTTTGCTGAGTTTTAAGGCAATTGGGAAAGTTTGACTAGGTGAAGTTAACTTGTTTTTTGTCCTCATCATCCTCCACTCTTTTCTCCTAATAAAAGCATGTATGAGTTGTTCTTCCATCACCTATTATCTTGCCAAATTGATTTTTCCAATTCATGAGCTCCTAAACATATTTGGAAGCTGCTTTATGCACCTATGGGGGATTTGCATAGATTTAGTAAGCCTTCTTTTGACCAATTCAAATGGAATCCCAATGTATTTGAATATTTGATGTAATTATTTGAATATGCATTCATAGGGTTGGCTATTGTACACTTATTCAATACAGATTAGGTTCAACATCATTGACCGGGAGCATTCTGCTGACTAAAGGGACAATTTCTGAGGTATGGATCAATCTCAGAATATCATCTTGACTCCATTTAATTTATTCGAATGGAAAGAAGAGATGGAGATACTATTGAGAGCGAAAGGCCTCTACATAGTGACAATGGAAATAGAAGCAGAGCCCAATGCAGCTACAGAGAAAATTAAATGGCACAACGGGAGGGATGAGGCCTATGGTCTCCTGTGTCTAAGCATATCCAGAGACCTCCTTTTCCATCTTGATGGATTAACATCACCAAATGAAGTATGGGAGAAGCTTTTTAATCTTTTTGGTAAGACAGATGAGATGAGGGGACATCAAATCGAAAATGAATTGATCTCCTTGAGTCCCAACAGCTTCGAATCCATGCAACTCTACTTTTCCAAGTACAAAGCCCTTATTTTGCAGCAAAAAGAGTGTGGAATTGAAAAGAAGGAGTAGCAGCTAGTTTTGGCCATACTCTCAAAGCTTGGCCCTGACTATTCAATGTTTTTCTCAACCTTCCATGCCACAAAGTTGACACCTCGAGCTTGGAAAATGCCTAGCCTTGCAGATTTCATGGAATCTCTCACACAAGAACAAGATAAATTGGTGATGATGGGCACCATCAAACCTTCCAAAGACCAAGCTCTGGTTACTGGAGATTCAACGGTGGATTCAAAAGGAAAGAAGAAAGCTAAGAAGCCACCTAAGCAAAAGAGACACAAGAACAAGTCTCCAGAGGAGCCCCAAGGTTCTAAGAAGAACCCCCAGAAGAAGAAGAACAAAGGAGAAATGAGCAAGTTTTCATACTACAGTAAGGGAAATCTTTTTGAAAGCTCCTGCATGAAGAAGCAAATTGACATGCTGACCCAACTCCTAGAGAATAATAGCATCTCCCTTCCTGATAGTTCAAAGAAGAGGGAAGGAGGATCAAATTCAGAAGATAGAGAGAGAGTTCATGCATTGGTTGCTAGTACATCAAGCTCACCTAGTTTCATCATTGATTTTGGAGCTTCAAGACATATGGTTTCGACCAAGGAGGCATTCACCTCACCTGACATGTCGAAAGGTCCACCAATAGTACTAGGAGACGACTCTCTCACTAAATGTTTGGGAAAAGGGAGGATTGATCTTGACCATGGTAATTTCAGCAATGTATTGTATGTTCCAGGTCTTGCCTCTAACCTCTTCTCAGTGTATCAGATGACCCACACACAGTCTCCAAAGAAGGTCATATTCTCCTTTGAAGAATTTGAGATCATAGAGATCTCAAGTGGTAAAGTCATTGCAAAAGGATTTGCAAATCACACTTCGAAGGTATACATGTTCTCACACTTCCTACCCTACTCAAACCCCTCTGCTCTTCTAATTCATTCTAATGAGGCAAGTAAGCTTTGGCATGAAAGATTTGTCCATATCAACTATAAGTATCTTTCTGATCTTAGTGAAAAATAAATGGTCATAGGGTTACCCAAGATTAAGTTTTCCAAAGGAGTTTGTCAAGGTTGCATCTTAGGAAAACACCGAGAACATAAATTTGAGAAAGCTAGTCATGAGAGAACCTCTACACCCCTTGAGTTGATCCATAGTGATGTTGCTGACCCATTTCCTTATATGTCAATGAGTCAGTCCAAATATGCAATGACATTCATAGATGACTTTTCCAGGTTCTGCTGGGTTTACTTCCTGAAACACAAGTCTGAAGTTTTTGGCCTCTTCAAAGTGTTTAAGGCTTTGGTTGAAAACCAGTCTGGGAGGAAACTCAAGGTCCTCAGATATGAAAATGGTGGTGAGTATGTCAAATATGAGTTCATTCAATATTTTTTAGATGCAGGTATTTAGATGCAGCATTCTATCCCTTACACACCACAGCAAAATGGTGTTGCTGAGAGGAAGAACAGATTATTGAAAGAGATGCCAACCTACATGATGGAGGCTAAGACTTTGGCACCAAATTTTTGGGCGGAAGATATAAAATATGCATCCTATATCTAGAATAGGGTGCCTCATAAACAACTTGATGGTATGACCCTTTTCAAAGCATGGAGTGGGCACAAGCCAGATGTGACCCATTTCAAGATGTTTTGCTCAAGGGCTTGGGCTAGAATTCCAATAGAAAAAAGGAAGGCTTTGCAGCCCCTAATCCAAGAGTTTCTATTTGTTGGGTACTTTGAAGATTCAAAAGGGTACAATATGATAAATTTGGGCACAATCAAAGCCTTCATTGAAAGGAGCATTCCATTCCATGAAGAACCTTTAGCAACAGTGGAAGTTGCAGAATCCTCTTCACCACCATAACCATTGAATGTAAGTGAAGATATAGTTGATTTTTCTGATTCTAATATGTCTAATAATGATGATTTAATTGTAGATACTAACATTCCTACAAAACCAAAATGGGCAGCAAAGACATTCATGCAGCTGGAGAACTAGTTGGAAATCCTAGTGATCCTAGGAGGACTAGATATCAGTTTGAGAGTGCTCTGTGTATGAAAGATCCTTTCAACAGATAAATGCTATCTTATGGTTGAATTAGACCCATATACATATGAATATGTAGCACATGATCCAAGATGGAAAACAACCGTGAAAGAAGAGTTCAGCTCACTCCAGAAGAACAACGCTTGGGAGCTGGTTGATCTTCCCCCAGTGAGGAAGCTAGTTCAATGTAAGTCATTTTACAAAACGAAGGTTGCTGCTGATGGTTCACCTTTTAAATATAAGGCAATATTGGTATCCAAGGTCTACTCATAGGTACATGGCATAGAATACAATGAGACCCTTGCACCAGTGGCAAAAATGGACTCCATCAAGCTAGCCTTAGCCGTTACAGTTCGAAGCAGTGGGAGGTACATCACATGGATGTGAAGTGTGATTTCTTGAATGGAGATATTACTGAATCTATTTACATGCAGCAGCTGCAAGGATTTTCTACTAATCCATCTCTTCTGTGCAGGCTAAAGAAATCATTGTATGGGATTAAGCAAGCCCCCAGGGCTTGGTATGCCAAAATTGATGGCTTTTTGTTGTCATTAAGTTTTGTTTGATGCAAGTATGATACTAATGTTTATTTGAAGATGATTCATGGTTCTTTGATGATTATTTTCTTGTATGTAGATGAACTTCTCATTACAGGAAGCTCAAAGGATGAAATTTCCTCCTTGAAGGATGCAATGAACTGTGCATTTTCTATTACTGATTTGGGGTTATTGAGCCAATTCTTGGGTCTTAAGATTACTAAAAACAAACATGGAATAAAATTACATCAGTCCAAGTATGCTTTGGATTTGCTAAATAATTTCAATATGAAAGATTGCAAGCCAAGCAAGACTCCCTTGCTTTCATGAGTTAAGCTTGAGGATGCAGGTTCTTCTCCTATGGTAAATAATACACTATTTAGGCAACCGATTGTGTGTTTGCTGTACCTTACACATACTCGACCTGATATTTCTTATGTAGTACATGTGGCTTCAATATACATGGATCAGCCTCATGAGATCCATTAGAGAGCAGCCAAAAGGATCCTTAACTTTATTCAGGGAACAAGGACTCATGGGATCTTCTACAAAGCTAAATCTGATCTTGATTTGATTGGGTTTACTGACAGTGATTTGGAAGGTGACAACATAGATCAAAACTCAACATCATTATATGAGTTCATGCTTTCTGAAGGACCAATCAGCTAGTCAAGCAAGAAACAGAGTGCCATTTCACTCTTATCTACAGAATCAGAGTATAGAGAAGTTGTAAATGCAACAAGTCAATGTTTATGGTTGCATGGGTTACTTGGTGAGTGTGGCTTCGAATCAAAATACTTAACTACTATCTATTGTGATAATCATAGTACCATTCGAATCTGCAATGATCCAGTTTAGAGACAAATAACCAAACACATTGAGATCCATATGCACTACATGAGACAGCTTGTGCATGATGGCACCATTCACCTACTCTTCTGTTCATTTTAAGAACAAGTAGCAGATATCTTCACCAATTTTTTTTGTGAGAAGACATTCAACAATCTCAAATCACTGCTAGGGATTGCTGATCATGCTGTGAAGCATGATTGATAACAATATTTTCAAATTTTGTTTTACTATCCATATTTAAGGGAGGATTTTTCCTACTGGGTTTTTCCCTCTTTCCTTGGTTAAATGGACATATAGTATATAAAGGGTGACTAAGCCTTGTTGCTAGGCCCTATAGTTTTCTGATATTTTACTCATAATTCAGGCTTAAGGGGGGGTGTTAGAATAATCAACCCATAGTTAGCTACCTTAGACATTAATTAATTCATTTGTCTTATTTTCCTAGTTTCCATATTCCACCTTATGCAAGTTGTCCTCCACATGTCCAAAGTGGTCAAACATGGAAAAAATGAGTCATGGAGCACTTAGGAAACCTCTTGGAATCAATTCTGCTTTATTCCTCGCCTTCCTAGTGCATGTCTGCTTTTTCTGCTTTACTGCCTGCTTTTACTGAGTTTTAAGGCAATTGGGAAAGTTTGACTAGGTGAATTTAACTTGTTTTTTGTCCTCATCATCCTCCACTCTTTTCTCCTAATACCCATAGACAAACTCGTTGCTCATAAATAAATAAAAAACATGAACTATATTCCCGGCTAAGAGATCATAAAAAGGGTTAATAATTAAAGCATATTAGTTGTAGAGAAACAGGATCGCTAACTAACTGCACACGGATTGGAATCAACGGCCTATTGGGTGCTTGGATTGATATCAATGGCTTGACACCTTGCCCACTCCTTATGAAATTGTATTATATTTTATATAAAAAATATCTAGGTGGGAAATTTGATGAATTGGATCATTCATAAGCATAACAAACTTAACTTATTAGGGTTCCTAATATGTGCTGCATATTTAGGGTTATGAATGGTAATGGATTTGTGTATGGCATTGGATATGTATGCAAAAGGATTTCATTGAAAATAATAACCTCATAATGGATTTATAATAAATTTTGGGTTATCATAGATCTTTATAAATGAAGTACCAACATATTGTAGAATATCCATTCGCGGACAAAGGATTCAGTGACAATCATGGGTGGAGACGAGCTCAGAACCAACAAAGAATCGAATAAAGTGAAAAATCCTATGGCAGCTGCTCCGATCATTCAAGTAGAAGTGAAATACTTCAATAAGTTCGTGCAAAAGCGCATAAGTGCAAGAAAAGATGATAATGACAATGACAAGTGTGAGAAAGAGAAGAGGAGAAGGACTTCAGACATGAATAATGCAATAGCACTGGATCAACCAAATAATGTTTCGGATGCATCATTAGAATTTTCAGCTGTGATTGTAAATGGTGTCTACTTGGCACCACAATCCCGCTTTATCTTCGAGGCCCCATCAACTATAACTAATAACCTTATGTTTGAGATGCCAGCAATCAGCTATGTCATCCAACAACTGTGAGATCCAATCCCTGCACATGAAATCTCAACAATCCTGACTCTAGGAAATAGTTACACACAATGTCTGAACAATACAAATGACGCTCTTATGAGATATGACTTTCATGATCTTCTAAATCTAGGCAGAGGCCTCAAGAACTCAACAACTAGCCACCCACTCAATTAACTATCACATCCAATGCCTACACATGATATCTCAGCAATCTTGTCTTGAGCGATGAGTTACACAAATATTCTGATCAATATAAATGATGATCTTATGATATATGACTTCCATGATCTTCTGAACCCAGGCAACTAGCCAACCCCAACATGATATCTCACCAATCTTACCTCCAAGGATGACTTTCACAGAGCTTCTGAACAATACAAACGATGATGTTATGGGCGATGACTTTCATGATCTCCAGAATCTAGGAGGAGGCCTAAGGAACCCACGCCATCCATTGATTATGAGTCCCAACCCCCACCCATTATATTTTTCATGGGATGGGTTTTACAAGTAATCTCTTTAATGTTCATCTCTTTCCAGGTTTCATAGATGTTTTTCCATGGATGGGTTTTACATGATATATTATTATAATGATTTATGAATTTATTAAAAGATCTATTTTTAAAATGGTCAAGTTAGTTCTAGACTAGCTTCAATGGATGAAGAAACTATAAATCATTTGTTGGTGAAATGTAGTTTTACAAAATTTATATAGAAGGAAGTAATGTAGTTTTTTAATATTTATGGAAATTAGGATTTCAAACATTTGGTTTTAGTATGAAAAACTAGTACACTTTTATTACCACTAACTATAAATGGGTGAGTGTACAAAGTTGAGGGAACTTTTGGATGCAATGGTGGAGTGAATTCAATCACTCTTGATCCATAAAATAGAAAACATCCCAAGCAACCCCAAACCTTCCAAGTCTAGTAGTCCCAAGGCTGCCAACAGGTCTAAAAAGTAGGATAGTAGAGTAAATTGTGCCTCCATTTTAGTGAACAAAAACACGCCCCATTTTGTAAAACCTGTTTTTTTTGTTTTAAACGGGTCTAACCCATCATTTTCACCACATCCTAGCACTGTTACAGTTGGATGGAGTAGAACATGAGTGGGTGAACATGTTTTAGGTGTACCAAAGCCAACCACCTCCACCTTTTGATCCACCTCTTCTTTGTGAGGTATTTTCTTCATTTCTTCTCATTATTTTTTTCCTAAATTCATTAATTTGTTTTCCCTAATTTGAAAATTAAACCAAAATAAATTAATTTATGGCTAATGGAAACAAAAATGTGAATGGAATTGGCCAATCAAAAACCAAAACCCCAATGGAATGGGCCAATGTAAACCAAGACCCAATTTAATCATACAAATCAAATATTTTTTATTATTTACCAAAATTCATACCCAAAATTCACATGCCCAATGGAAACCAAAACCCCAATTAACTCATAAAAACAAATCAATTTCACTATTTCCATATGCATATTCATAATCATCCTTGTGAATACATACCAAAATTCACAAATATGCAAAGTTTGTCAAGTACATTGCAAATTTGCATAAGTAATTTACATGCCCTATGTAAAGTAAAACACCAAGTAACTCATAAAAAACAAAGAAACTTCACTATTTGCATATATGTATATTCGCAACCATCATTGTGAATCCAAACCAAAATTAACAAATATGCAAAGTTTGTCAATTATATTGCAAGCATGTATACAACTAAAAGAAAATCAAGTAGAATTCATGTATTCCCTAAAATTCATAAACAGACATGGTAAATCCCTTTCCTCTATCTTAAATATCAAAGTTGGTCATCTAAGAAAATCAATAAACACCTTATAGTTTTGATGAAACTTCCTAATCCATGTGTTAAGGTAAGGTATAGAATCTTCCCATGCTTTTAACAAATATTTCCTCTTGGCTGAAGGGTACATTTTTGTTAAGGTCAAGATAATGAATTCCAACACCGACCCAATGCTAGGCATAGAGATTTCAATCCATAAATACCTACACCTGGTTCCTAGCTACCAAGGGTAGACATCCCTCCCACACATGACATGGCTCCCCAGACACATTAGGCATTTTTTACTCTAGATAAGATGGTCTCTCAACACATGACCACTATTGACCAGACAACACTCTATTCCTCTGCTAGGGTACAACCGCCAACTTCTGCTGGTCTAGGAACATCTATAGATGGGAATAGACTGACATCCCATGTGTCTCAGAGCGAGCCACACGTCTGCACATCGTGTGGTCAACCCCGTTATGGTCCTGGACCTAGATATGGTACCTCTACGATGACTGGTGCTCACATAAGGACATTGCTAAAACTCTATTATTGTTCAATTTTTAATTTTTTTGTACTATATGTAACATTTTAAAAGATTAGTAATATATGCAATATTTACTCTTGTAGGAGATTGATGCCTCTCAGGGAGGTAGTAGTGCACTCGGGGTGGTTGTACCCGAGGCCCAAACAACCACGATTGAGGTAATATTTAAAAATTTGTGATTCTATTAATACATATCATTGTGTTAATGCATGTGTTAGTCTTGATTAATTTGTTAAATTGTCTAATATTTACAATTTTTGAAGTTGCAAGAACCCCACTCAGAACGTGATGCTAGAGACATTGATCTCAAAGAAATGATCCAAGGTGGAACTTAGGATTACTTCAAGAATGTAAGTACATGGTTAATGAATGAATCTTGTTCAAATTATTTAAATTTCTTACTGTACACTCCTTTATAGATTGCTAATATTTATAGTTTTTAAACTTGTAGATGCTATTAGCATCTGAAGAGGGGCAAGAAATTGATGGAAGCGGTCACTCCCATGGGGGAGATATGCCCGAGGAAGAGGTAAGTATATTACAACATGTTAGTTTTTCAGTACATATTATTTCATCCATTCAACTCCATGTATAAATATGGTAACACTTTATGACTGCAGACATCATCACAAATCCCTGCACCACCTCTTTAGTTTGGATCTCCCCGTAGTCCAAACGGATATAGGGGGGATTTTTACGTCATACCACCCTCTTAATTGAAAAGAGTAGGTGTGTATGACGATCAACTTACTCATCCCATGGTAATGTACACACTTCCAATCGTAGTTGTAGGTTCGCCTTGAATTCACTTCACAACTAGTTTTTCTTAATGTTATTTTCACATCTTTACAGCATGAGGATGTAGAGTCATCCATGCTAGACCTTAGTGGGGTTGTTGATGTTGTGGTTGAAGCTGCATCTACAATAGGGATAATTAACAATCAAGTACATCTACTTGAATATTTGTAATTGTACAGTTCATTTGTGTTGTTTATGGATATGCATGATGTCTAGCTATTTTATCATTTGGTGAAAGTAGCCACATGTTGGTCCATTAGTGCATGCAAATCAGGTTGATGTTCAACATACGACTCCTCTTACAACTGAAGAGTCCTAGCCTCTTTGCCCAGAAATGGTTTTTTTGGTGAGACGTTCATTTTTTACATAATTGATTAGTACTTTCTCATTCGTGTACATGTTGATAGTTCTTGAGATAATTGACATATTTTTTTTTATTTGCAAAGAAGCATTGCAAAGAGACTCTCTGGAAGGAGGAGGAGACCAGAGGCACCTACACCCTCGATGGATGCAGTGAGTCTTTGTTTTATGTACAATTTATTCATATTTTAAATTTTCAAACTTTGTTATTGTTGGGTAGTACTAGTTCAGTTACTTGATCAAGAAATATTGTCATTGATTTACCCTCGCCAAAGATACACAATGGTTGTCAAAAGAGGAAACAAGCATGAGGGTCCGGGAAGAACACGAGAAATTTATATTTTTGATGTGTTAGTCCAGGAAAAATATGTATTTTTATGTACAATATGGATTTAGAGTATATGGGCACAGTCCACGATAGATGTACTTTTTTTTGCACATGTACATCAAAGATTTTTTTGATACATGTACATTGACACGTCATAGATGGGAGTTCTATTTTTGTATTATAACTTTCATGATGTAAAAAATATTTCATATCAAGGATCTTGAGATCTTCATGGTTCAATCTTTTTAGTGTGCTTATACACGTGTAGCCAAGAATGTTTCTATGTGTAATGTTCTTGATTTTTTTATAGATTTTACAATTGCTTGGAGATATCACTTATAAATTTGAGAACAATGAACAATTACAATATTACATAATGACAAAAATGTACATTTCAATTTTTTTTTACCACAATCCGATTGCATATACAATGTTATATTAACAATGTTAAATTGTATTCACAAATATGGAACATACCTAATACACGTAAGAACAGCTAAGAAAATAATCCAACTAAGTGGAATACAAAAGCACCTTACCCACACAACAACCTAACAAAATTTTAAAGGATGCACATAGTTGACACACCTAACTGATGCATCTGTGTGGTCTACATCAATAAAATTAGTGTTTGACCCCATCTATAATCTTCAAATACATAACCTTTTTTCTTTTGTGCGTGGGAAACCTGTGTCAAATATTCTTCGTTGATAACCATTGACCCAATTGGAAAATAATTGCCCTCAGATTCATTTAATGAGACAACGAGAATCTCCTTCCCATCTAAAAAATGTGTCAGCCAATAGTCAGTGTGCCATTCATTGTGTGTAAGGAAAACCACTTTGTATATATGCCTTGCATAAAATAAAGTGCACACCTAGGAGTGAGCTAACTAAACACAACTAATCGTGAAACATTTCAAAGATATCAACATAATAGTTGAACTTTCGTGTATGAGATCTGAAATGTGGTCATAGTCATGTGAAATACTAAATTGGACCTCCTCCAACTAAGATAATTCTACAGTTATTTTTCGAAGAATGGGGAGTGATACAAGATCCCCTCTTTGAACCGAATCTGTGGATTCACAATTGTCCCATTCACCACTACTACATGGATAACAAAAACAAGTTTTCCTTAATCACATTTCAATGATAGCATTGTGCGATGTCATAACTGAATGGAATGCATGAGGTCCTTGGACGGTCTTGCACTCATATAGGTGTGATCGATCTACATCGACCACTTCCAAAAAATATCTATGTACATGTGCTTTTTGAGATTATTGGTCTTCGTGCCTTCTATCTCCCTGCCCCATCACTGAAGAACACCATGCAATAATTGTCTTTGAATCTTGGATGAGAGAAATAGTTGTGATTTTCATGTCTTTCCTACGTAATGAGGTCTTGATGCATGCACCTACTCCATCATGTTACCCTTTTCCATGTCCGATCTCAAAATAGCTCCAAATATGTGGCACCTTGTGCCTCTTGTGAAGAGTACACAACCATTGGAAGACACAAGAATTTTTAAATTTCCCCACACAACCATCAGACCAAATCCAATGTTGTTCCATTTGTATGATGTTATCCTCCAAGTGTTTGTAGAACAATTGAAAGTTTTGTTGTACAAAATCCAAGTCATGACACCTGTCATCACTTATGTAAAATTGATACTCCTTAAATATAACAATTTTATCTTCAGTACTATCTTCCCCATGTTTATGAGGTGATATGGACCATTATGCTCACCTCATCTGAGTGATAATATTGACTATGAATCTTGCTATGTGGTTGATAAGTATAGTTTTCCACAAAATCGACCACTCATAATATAGTTCTAATAGAAAATGTATCCCTGGACATTCTAAACTCCTCATCTTGCCAACGATCCACATGTACATGCTTTACATACTGTCATGTCTTTTCAAAAAATTCCTCCATGAAGTTGCATACCCGTACATGGTAGATCAACAATAAAGATGTACAGATCAATAGGTTGTTACATATATGAAGTAGCAATAGATGAAGGAAAAAAATACTATTCAGCAATTGGTTACTAATCTCAGAGGTGACCAATTGTATTTGTTTTCTTTCATTCCCTCCACCGATATCATAAGTGACATATTTGAATGACTTGAAGTTCACTTCATGTCTCCCAAGTTCGTGCTTATCAGTGACATGTATGCATTTGTCCGAAAATGCCATTCCACCACACCGTGGGCATGTCCCATCTACGCAAAGCCTTTGATAAAATCTACAACCTTCTATTCTTCTATACAACATGCTATGGATAGACTCTCTATATGATGTCAGTGGCAATGTAGTTGAGCATTCTTGCACAAGAGTCTTATGCAAAACACACAATATGTGTATATATGTGTCATAATAATAACCGTACTCAATCTGATATCAACAACAATACGTGTTACGAGTTGTGTTTATTTTAACATACCATGGTTTACATTTCTTGAAGGATCTTTGGCCCACGTTCATTATGTTCATGCCTAAATCTCTAATATAACTTTGTTTGTGTCATGCCAAGAAAATGTTTAATGTGGGGCTCATGATCCCTTAAAGCCCTTCTCAATTTTAGTACATCTTTTTGCTTGGATGAAGGTGTACTATTGTCACGCCAAAACTCCTACACCAGTCCCTTTCCCATAGTCTTTTGCTTCTCCTTGTCTTCAAACGTATTTGGTAACAACTCAATGTGAAATCTCCAACGCTTTCACTCCACATGCCATTTTTTACCACAATGAGGACATGTAGGATTATCTACCTATTTATTTACTATAGATCTATTTTTAGTCGTATCTTTTCCTTTCTACCACTTCTTGAACTTTGGTGGCTTCTTTTACACATTCTCCATACCATGTTTCACCTTGCTAGCTTCAAGGTGAATAACTTGTACTAACACTTCATCAATGTTAGTAGGATTACACATTAAAATAGTATGATGAAAATAAGGTTGCAGTTTCATGAGTGTGTAATGGAATTTCCAATGCTAAAGTTTTATTCTTATGTTCTTGAGTACAAGGTTGAATACTTTTCCCTTTAATTCTCTTAGACTTAACCATGCAATCATTGATGTTTGAGCATCTTCCAAAGGATAGAATCATTTCCTTAATACAAACATAAATTCAACACAAGAAGAAATGATTTTACAGTGTTGTACCATATATGTACTAAAATCTACATTATAATCACGATAAAGAGAATGGACATTATTTTGTGATGGTTATTATCTTTTGTGTATATTGGCATTAACTCTAATTGCAAAGAGATGATTAAACATAATGCACACATTTTTGTCATGGTTATTATTTTGAGTATTAAAAAATAGTAATTTAAGTTGATATTAATATTTAGATCTTAAAAATATTTTTTAAACAAAAATAGTTACTAAGTATATATTTTTACTAAGTTTAATTTTAAAATTAAATTACACTTTAGTAGTGCTCTTCTTTTTCTTTATTTTAAATTTTGATAATGTGAAGCATTTTAAAATAACCATAACTTTGAAGAAAATATTTTTTTCTCTAAATTCTTATAGCAGAGATGGAATTA
>LPNX010036444.1:0-21782 GCA_001517045.1 Pseudotsuga menziesii
AATTTGTGATTCTGATGATATGAAGGGAAACAAAGTTGAGAAAGGGAAGATGGCTTTTGATGACTTCCAGAAGGCAAAAGGCTATATCTCTGACTATAAGAAGATCATTTTCTACGAGCATGAGGTTGCCACCACTGTGTTGGAGAGTAAGTATTACACAAAGTTTGAAATCACTTGCTTTGATAGCAGGCTGGAGGATGTGGAAAACAATTCCATGGTCTTAGTTGGAGAGGTGAAGCATGTTAAAAACTCCCTATGAAGTATGGAATAGACTCTTGTTGATAAATTTGGTGGGATGCAGACTCACCTGGTGAACATGAGAAGTTTGTTAGCAAAAATGATCCATGATAATGAGGAGCGATCAGAATCTCGTGTTAATCAGCTCAAGGCCTATGTTGAAGGAATCTAAAAGGAAATGAATGGTCTCATGATCGACATGCATGGATTGATAATGACTCTAGATGTCTTTGAATAGCCAGATCACTCCTCTTCAATGGAAGGGATCTCCTTAACGATTCAGGAAGAAGAGAACCAATAGGATGCAACGAACCCGACTACTAAATTTCAGGAATGAAGTTTCATGCCATTTCTTTTTGTCATCTGAATTTTTTTTGCCTTTTTCTATGTAAGCAATATATGAAGATATACTATACATTAAGTAGTAGAATATGATACCGGACCAATAACTTTTCTTTTAAGATAATCCTCTTTTGTGATGGATATACATAGAACTCTAAAGTTTCTAAGAAAAATTTGAATTTGTTATGTACTTTTTTCCTTTTATATTAATACAAATCCTCTTCTCGCTACTCTTAAAAAAAATCTAATAAATTAAAATGTCAATTTAATCATAATGAATACAATGTTCTCTTTAAAAAAACTTGACTTGAATATACTAAAGATAATAATAACAAAGAAAATAACTCTTATATAAATTTAATGTCTTATATAAACATAATGTTAATTAAATAAAACATAAAAAAAAATCCAAATAAGCATAATGTTAATTAAATGAAACATCAAAAACTCCAAAGTTACTTAATCATACCATAGGAATCGACACTCGAAAGAAATCCTTAAACACTTCTATTCATAGCATAGGAATCGACACTCAAAAGAAACACTTCTATTCATAGCATAGGAATCGACACTCGTAAGAGTATTTCATAACCTCTTGAAACAGCGTTAATGTTATCATAAATGTAAACTATAAATTTTATAAAATCTCGAAAGAAATTACAGTGGCAAATTATAATCATTTTAACAAATTGGTTAACATGAAAATTATACCAACAAATTACTTCATGACGGGCAAAATGCCAATCAAAATCCAACATCGCTGCTACCATTCAAATATGAAAAAAAACATCTATATGATCCTTCTAAGTGGTAGCAATTAGTTATTTATTTACATTAGTTTATTTTATTTTAATAGTTAAAAAGAAAAATAAATTGTATTTCAATGCATGGATCAAATCTAAAGTTAAAATTATTTCTAATTTTTTTCCTTTGAAGATCAAGGAAATTTGTCATAATAAATGATAGTTTTTATTAATTTATTGGATTTTTCCATGCATTCAAGGAAATTTTTTTTTCAATTTTTCAATCAAATGATAATAAAATGCTATATGTTTATAAAATACATAGAGAATTGCATGCACATGTTATTTAGGTGATTGGTTCCACATCTCACTTATAAAACACTCAAGATTGGATACTAGTACCTTAGTTTGTCTAAGTTGAATTCCATTTACTTTACAAAGTTTGGAGGAAAATTTTAAAGATAACCGAGAATTGAACTTGCATACTAAAAATTAGGTTTATATAGATAAAATATTTTTATTCGTGTTCTTGATCAGTTGATGATGATGATGATGATGGTTAATGTCCCTTGAGATCAAATTTGTCTATTGGACCTAAAGAAAACAAATTATTTAGTTTGTTTTAAAATTGTACTTCTATGCTCAAAGAGCATGGAGAGAAGCGTCTCGAGCTCACTATAATTTTGACAGGTTAAAAGGCTAAGAAGGTCGAGATTGCAACAAAGATTATGAAACTGGGATCTAATGTGGGCGTACGCAGGGCACTCTAAGAGGAAGTGATTTTCATCCTCAATGTTCATATTCTCACAGAGGTGGCAGATCCTTTCCACCCATGGTGTTTTAGGAACTGCCCAATGACCTGTTTCACTATGTAACTCATGAGAGTTCGTTCTAATCTTGGCTATATTAATTTTTTTCTTTGAACTAGTCAAAACAGAGAGATACTTTTGATCTTCTAGAGTAGGGTTGATGATCTCCTTATAATATCTTAACTTTCTTTTATCCTTTAAATCTTTTTCACACCACATTTTCTTCTTAAACTTAGAAGTAACAAAAATTTTAATGTTATTAATATTTTGCAAAACAACATTTTCGTCGATCTCCCAAAGGTTTAACCAGGCCCTGGTATCTTTATACCAACCCTACTTAAGCCTTAGGTGGTTATGGCTGGAATTTAAAGCTAGATTAGGAAGTCTATTGTCTCTCATGTTATTGATTTTGTGCTTGTACAACAGGAGCCTAGCCATAGCTAGGCTCTCGATAGGGGAAAGACCCACTTCTATACGGAGAATAGGGTAAGGTGTATTGCTTTTAATTTTGAGGTTATACGTTATAAAACGCTTTTGGATTTGCTCAATCTTTCTTGAGGACTCTCTAGAGATGTTGCAACCTCAAACCTCACACCCATACAAGATAACAGGAGTAACTAAAGTTTCAAAGAGGGTCTTCTTTTTATCCCACGTCACAAGGTTTGTTGCTTTACAATTATTTTCAAGACCAAAATAAGCTTTCCACTCTCCATTAATCATTTTCTTAATGCTATAGTTCCAGTTGAGCTTGCAAAGAAAACTCATAAAACTTTGGTAGTTTATCTATCTTTCAAAATCTAGTGATTGACAATGTGATTCATTTCATGGTCGTCGTATATTATTATGTTTAAATGTATATTGATTAGGATTTAAATAAGCTTTACTTAAATGGTGGTTAAATAAATGGGTAGCAATAATGTTTTTTTATTTATTAAATAGTATTTGTTTTATATTTATATTAATCAATTTAATGTTTATTTGTTAATTAGTTTATTTTTTAGTCTTTGTTTAATAATCAATCATCTTCACAAAAACTAAATGACTAAGTATGTCTATCCACCTTTATCGACTACTTTACTTGTGATTGTACTAATCATAATTAATTCACACATCATCACAAAAAAAAATACTTCCCACGTCTCAAATTTCCGTTTGTTGGTTTTCCAAGCTGAAAGAGATGCCTCCAAAACGCTGGAAAACGATTACATCTTTTTCCTCTTAAATTACATATGAAGGGATATTTTTAATGCTAAATTTAAACATGTTTAAATAGTTTTTTCATAATAATTATTTTAAAAATAATCCTAAATTGATTATTATAAAAATATTAAATTTTTTTATTAATTTTTTATAAATTTTAGTTAAGTTTTGTTTTTTATACCATTTAAAAAGATTATAATATATTAATTATAGATGTATATAAATTTTATATGTTAATATTTATTTAGATATTTATAATATGGTATTTTATTTAATTAAAAATTTTAATTTAACATTTTATATATTTTAAAATTAATTTTATTTATTTTATTAAAAATATTATATATATATAAACATATGAATTAAAAAAGTTTTAAATATCAATACACAATTTAAGTAAAAAAAGATTATATATGAAATTAGTTATATCTTTTTTATATTAAAATTCTAAAACCAACATATGTATCTTCCTAGAGCACTCGTGTAGTAACATTTATCTGGATGTACTTCAATCTTAATTTAATTTTCTAAAAAAAGGAGAAAAATATAACTATCAATTTTAAAAGCAAATTTTCCAATTAACATGAAATCTTATTCATGGATTTTTTCTATCCTAAAAGATGAACATTATTTTATTTATTCTATTTCAACTATTTGGAAAATGGAATTTATTCAATCTCATTCATTTTTATTAAGAATTTGATGAGAGAACCTTCATTTTCATTCTTCTATTTAAAATGATGAATATTTTAAAACTATAAATTTTAATGACATTTTTCTTTAACAAAACAGTAAAAGTGTATATATTAAAAGGGTTGTGCACAACCATTCAGTACAAACCTAGTAGATTTCTGGCTGAAAAGGAGGACTAAAAGAAGAGATTTACAAAAACTGCCAACAAGGTTGGCATCCATCTAAAACTGGTGAAAAATTTCCTGTAATTAACTGTAACCAGGGAAGAGTAAACACGAACAAACTGTTGATTCAAAAATATGCAGAAAAACATGGAAAGAACATGAGAGCTTATTTGGGTTTTCCTGAAAACCCAACAGGCTGGGTGATTGAAACATCTTCCATGGGTTGGGCCTCTTCACCAGGAAAATCCCAGCAGTGACTGCAATGATTCATCCTTTATAGCTTCATCACTTCGTCTTTGATGATGTCCATCGTGCCCATCAGTTCTCTAAGGTCTCTGTCGTGGTCATCAATGCGAGATTTGTGGCATCCGATCTGATTGGACATATACCTGGTATCAAAAGCCATGAACTTTACATAGATTGCAATAGTTATATTGTCCTTAACGCCAACCATCATGAAATCAGAGAGTTTGTGAAGGTGTTTCTTAATGTCATCCATCCCATATATTAAAACAACAAACCCATCCACCGCATCCTTTTTCGCCATAGTGAGAGGATCCGTCTAGAAGGAAAGACCTGAAAACAAATCTTGAAGAAGTTTGTGCCTGAGGGGATCGTCTCCTTCAAGAGATCCTGCTTCGAAATAGCCTGAGTGTGAATGATGTGAGGGGAGGGGAATGCCAATCTTAACGTTGCAGTCCATTGCGCTTTTGCGGGATGACAGAGAAAAGTTTCCTCACACTGGATGAGGAGACGAGGATTTAAGGTCGATTGATAGTGGAGGACACATGTCCATGGAGATTCCACTAGTTCGGACGATGGGGAGCACGCTAATCGAGGTCGAGGGAAGGGGAGATCAACCTTTCGTTATTGAGACCTTAGCATTGTCCATTGAAATGTTCATTGGGGTGTTAGGGGATAAACTTGAAACCTTTACTTTATCCATTCTAAATAATTGTGCCTTGGGGTAATGAAGTGCCTGTGTTAGCCAATTTGTCGGCTTATCCATTGTTTCCTCTAAGGATGTGGAGATACAAAACATGAGGGGGAAGTTTTAGAAGGGTAATTAGATCATATCTTTTTTTGCAATTGATGGATCTTTTGGAGTATCTTGATTGCATCTTTAGAATGACTTGACGAGAGTCGCCAAAGACTAGTAATTTTTATATGGATCCCTAGTCTATCAATTCCAGGCCATGAATAAGCATCATCCATTCTGCGTCATTGATCATCTTGGTTCCAAGGCCCCATGCAAAGGTTTTCACTATTTTTCCGCCAAGATCGAAAATGATCCCTCTCACACCTCCCTCCCCTAAAATTTTAATGACATTGGTAATCCCATCATACCTACCATTTATGTAACCAACAATCGCTTGGTTTGGGGATTTGCAAACTTTTTTTATCACATGTTATTCATAACATAATAAAAGAAAATTTATTAAACTTTGCTTCTCCAACAAATATAATTTAAATACTATATTATAATTCTAAATATAGTTTTAAAACATTATTATAATAATTATAGTTACATTAATTTTGGAGTGAAGCAATATATAGTGTTATAGTTCTATGGATCTAGGGATACGTTTGGATGATTATAAATTACAAGTTAAATTTTTCACATTTAATGACATTTTGTTATAATTTTATTTTCAAGTATGAAATTTTAAATCATAAATCTTTTTCACATGAGAGGAAAAAAGTTATTTTAGCTTATCAACCTAGAAAAGTTACTAAGATAGGTACCCTTCAAATTGAAATATAACCCTTCTCTTTAAATTTGATCCCTATTTCCATGACAAGCAAAATGTCCATCAAAGATATCTGATTAAATCCTTTCAAAATGTGTCTTTTTTCCACGTTTATAAAGAATTCAATCAATTGGAGGATACTCTTTCAAAAAAGGGTTTTATCTCCAGTGAAAAGTGGGTGGACGTGGTTTTTTCCTGTGAAGACAAGGTTCACATATTTCACTCATGAAGCTTTCCTCATGTTTTTAACTAGTGGAGTCTTTGTCTCTTTTTCATCGGATCTATCTATAGTTCTTTTTTTTGGTTTTTCAGGCTCTGTTTTGGCCTTTCGGTGACTATTGGCCTATCCTTTGGTTCCAGCTTTTCTTCTCCCTAGTCTTGATCTAGATTATGATTATGGGTTATCTTACCCTATCTTATCATATTTGGTATATTTATGTCGAATATATTCTTCTGCAAGGTCTGGTTTTCGACACAGTTCCCAATTCTTCGTCGTCCCTCTATCCACGTATTTCCAAAATTTTCCTCTTTTAATAAAATTTATTATTTCTTATTATTAAACTTTAGGAATTCTTGTGTGTTGGATACACTATGTTTTGTAGTGTCGTGTTCTGTAAGGTTTCCTCCAGCTCCTTGTTCTAAACTTTTTGACCCTCTTTGCATCTATTTCACAGGGTTTCCTCTGCTGCACTGCCTCATTACCAGTGCACTAACAACCGCAATTAAGCTACAATAACTAGACTCATGTTTTGTCCTGTAATTGATTGCGTGCTTTTTTCTGTGTTTCATTGATCACTATGTGAAATCAGAAATCAGTGAGTAATTTGGACGTTGAGTCCAGAATATTATCGGTGGTGATGGACATTAACGCAATGATGAGGATAAGGATGAGAAGGAAGAAAATACAAGCGAGGAACCTGTTGTGGTGGAGTGGATCAGTATGGACGAAAAATAGATCTTTGTCTTTGTTAGTCATTTGCATCTTCTGAGTCGTGGTGACTTCAATGGTTTCTTTCTTCTCCACCACCCCCAACAACATCACAAGTCCACCCAACAAGTTCTTCAGACGATTTACATAGAGTCCAGAAAACCCCTCTATTGGTGTCTCTCCTGGCTATTTCCTAGCTATGGCGTTAGTTTCCAAACTTATGGGGATCAAAACAACCAATAATACTTGTATCCTCCTTTGAGATTTGTATCCTTTTTCATGATCTACTTCTATGAAAATGAGAGAACGTACCAACTATGTTTTAGTTGTTCAGGTCTCTCTCATTGCACACCTTCTGGGACACAGTATAAATCTTAGCCAATATCTTTGAGCCATCATCATGCTTTGGAATTGGGTTCACAACATATAACTTGAAGAAACATGAGGCATTTATAATTAGTAAGGACACATCTCGAATAGTGTCAGGCTCTTCCATTTTCCCTAAAAAATATCAGAAACACTCCCAAATTTTTTATTATTTCCCAAATAAATCTTTTTCAAGTAAGGAAGTCGAAAGACACACTTAAATGGAAGAGATCCATTGAGATTTGTACCAGACAGCTACATGCATACCAAACTAATCATATTCAGTCTGAAATTTGTTGCGATGAAGATGCAATATTTGTAGGGAGGCAAGGTTCTGCAAGGGAGGGGGATTGGAGCCCGTTAGTCTGTAGTTTGACATTGAAATGTTTCTGATCTCCTAAAGAGGACTTGTTAATTGTCCCCATGAGGATGACGTTGCTGAGAGATCGTCTTTGTCTAGAGAAACATGTTTCAAGGCTGTGAGATTTTCAACCCATGAGAGATCATGACTTGCCAACATAGAAGGCTCCGAGGAAGTAAGATCGAATACTGTTGAGCTTGAAAGATTCCCGATATGCCACGGAATAGTGCCTGCAAATCCTGCTCTAGACAGGTTAAGGTATATCAATTTTTTCAATAGGCCCAGCTCTTGGTTAGGAATAAGTTGGCAATGACATGGCCAATATGTTTGTCGTAGTAGACACCTTCCCACTAGCAACATCTTATTAAGGCATTCCAAGAAGCGAAACATGCTTCTTGGAACCATGCCAAGTGCTCGCAAAATCCAAGAGAGATTGCATTTCGTAATTCAAACAACCAATTTCAGAAGAAACATACTTCAATATTCCCGAACAGACAAACATCCGTATAAAAACAGGGTGTAATAATTTTATTTGGGGATTTTAACGATAAGTGGTTGTTCTTGTTTGCATGTTTTCATCGTCACAATCATTTCATCATATTTTTGGTTCCCATAATTATTGAAATGAATGAATATTTGTGTTCCCAGATTTTGTCCAAATGATTTGTTATACACACAAGTTGTGACTCTAATGTTATTGAAAACATAATGTTATTTAGAAATCCATCGACTCATAATATTCCAAGATTTTTTCTAATAAATCTCACTTCTTTGAGGGTCTTGGATCTCTAATACCCAAATAGAGTAAGTGTCAACATCTCCCTTTACCTATTCTCAAATGGAGATTTACAAAATTGCAAGAGACACAATCATCTTTTCAATTTTTAATTAAAAGATATTTCAAAGTCAATATTAACATCATTACTAAAGAGATATCTCAACTCACTTTATTGAAAAAAGTTTCTTAAATTAAGGTCTATGAAATTGAAAGAGATACAAGTAATCTTTTCAATTTTTACTTAGAAATATATTTAAGTGCCTATATTAACATGCTTACCAAAAACATATATCAACTCACTTTATTGAAAATTATGGATTTGTTTATAGGTATATAAAGATATCAAGAAGCCTAAAAATGTAATGGCCCTATAGGTTTTAGAAATTTCATGGAGTTATATTTATTCATATTTTTTTAATTTGAAAGACGTGAAATAATTAAATTTAAAATAATGGAATCATGGGTGAAAATGAAATATTTATAATTTTATGAGTCATGTGAAGTGTAGTCCTTCTTAAACAAATATAGAACATGAAAAAATTACATAGTTTTAGAGGAACAAATTTGCAAAATTGGAAATGTGAGTTGTAACAATTAGAGAGATTAGAATTATAATTTTATGATAATATGAAAGAGGAATTTAAATGTTATACAATTTGAATTTTGTACATTATCAATTATTTGTATTTGTAGTTCCAACAATTCTTCTCAACTTTTGATGGAATTTCAAACAAAAATTATTATAAAAATATTACGCATATAAAATTTGTGGAAGGTAGTCCAACAAGTGTCGGAATATCTTGTAAATATTTATGCTATCTTATAATGTACTCTTATGAATAATTTTATTCATAGATTTTTTTAAAGTTCGTGGAAGGTGGTCCCACACATATTTGGTGATTTATTATATAAGTTAGATAATTAACCATGAGAAAATAAAAATAAAAACACTTTTTATTGATAGCTCCATTTAGGAATTGGAAACTATTTGTATTAAACATCAAATTTTTATTGGGTGTATTTGTTAGTTTCGCTAGAAAACAATGATGAAGTTTTCTAAATAAATTCCATTTGACTTAGCAAAAAAATCTAAAACACTGCATAACATTTCAAAGAAGTATTTTCATGAGGTGATCTATAAAATATGAAAAAAAAAATCTCATATTATTCTTTTTTAGGGGTTACAACTTTTGTAAATTTAAATGTTTTTAATTGTTTTGGTTTTTGGACTTGAGATAGTTCAAGAAAGTCTAGAGAAATCACCTTTTAGACTTTAAAAACAAATCAAATATTATAGATTTGGATTGTTTGGACATTATGAGATTATCTTTAAAACTCAAGAAGGGTTTGTAGTAGGGATTTTTCCCTAGCTACGTGCAGAAACGACTACCTTCCATCTATACGACAGAAGGATAGGGTCTCTATGGATGGAAGAGAAAACCTGCAGGAAAGGGTTAGTGAACCAAGCAAAACCTGCAGCACACTGTTAATGGAAAACCTGCAAAACAATGTGAGCAAAACCACCTACAAATAAAACAATCAACAAAACTAAGCTATTAACAAGAAACACACATTATACCTTTTGGTGTTGATGAAATGGGCCACCATGCCCTAGCAGGAAGCTATCTCTCTATGGAATGGGATTTGGCTAATGGAGCAAGTGAGGTAGAGGGATGAATGGCTTGAGAGAGATGGGTCTCAAGGCACTCATATGGGCAGAGTAACGGTAGGCAGAGAAGGAGTGTTTTGAGAGTGACCCCCACCCTTGTATTTATAGTTTTTTCTCAAGTTTAGGATTTTAAGCCCTTGGTCAGGGCTTTAGCCCCTTTTTAGGGCTTTAAGCCCCTTTCTCCCGTTTCTTATCTCCTTTGGGGTTTTTATGCCCCTTTTAGGGGATTTATCCCCTTTCTGAAGGCTTTGGCCCCTTTGAGAGCTATTTGGGCTCTTTTATGGGTTTTTAAGCCCTTTTTGGTGTTTTTGAGCCTTTACAAGGGTGTGGGGTCAATGAGGGTAATGAAATAGATGTCTTTGTATGGTGTAGGTCATGTAGATATAGTTGGGTAATTTTTTGGGTTAACAGATTGCCCCCTGATGTGTGAGGGAAGGAGCTCATCGTATGGCCGGTGGACATCATAGGATTTTCTGGGGAGAGGCAGTGCTTCCTGGGTTGGGAAATGGTGACTTTTTGTTTTTGTATTAATATGGTTCCCATTAATGGGTGAGATACAAATAATGTGTGACATGTCTATGGACGAGGCGGGCATACCCATGCTCGTAACAATGTCAAAAGAATACTGCGATCTATGCTCTAAAATGCAAGAGCTGATCATATACAACTGGTGTTACATAGTGGTTGCCTCATTAAGAGGCTGAATACAATACTGGTCTGAAGAATCGATACATTGGACTCATGGAATTCTTATGGAATGCTATATCTTCACAACTGATGATCTGCTAGATATAGAAGTGTACATAAGCGTAAGGATTTACTTACATGGAGTGTCAGAGTCTCTAAGGTACAATATGCTGCATCAATCATGAATCTATACCGAAGCCCTGTTTTGTGGCTTCTAAACACTGTCTCCAATGCAACCCGGAAATAATAAGGCACATGAACCTATTTGGGTCCCTTAATAGACTCATCAATGTGCTAGAGCTAGGTGACATCCGGGCTCTTCAACCAAATGCTCCACGGACCAATACTCTGTACGAATCTCAATGGTGCGATGATGTAGCTGGAGTTGAGCACGTGAGACACAACCATCCTTAGAGGCACTAAGGACTCCTCTCAAGTGGTCCAAGGAACTCATCAATGAGGTTAATGAAACCAGGATACAGGGACCTCTAGGTCTATCCTCTGGCATATATGTGTTGTCGTTAACAGAGGGAGACCTGCAACTGACCGAGGCAATGGTGTTTCCTTGACCAGAAGCGTGAGGGAGATAACAAAAGGTGTGATACAATCTAGGGACTGACACACTGAAGTAGGGAACAGGGGCACAACATTGTGGGGAACTCAAACTTCCTTTGTTCAGAGTATGACGACAAAGCGGACCAGGCAGCAAATGAAACTGACTAATGGGAAAGGGATCATAGTTGTAATACCGGGGATGTAACTGTAGATGGGAAATACTTGGGGGAGGTAGACACTTTTGGTATTGATGGGATCCAAGAAGACACGCGCAGAATTCTCTGAACAAAGGCAACCCAAAGTGGGAATGCTACTGAATTGTTATATGTGGGGTGGTGTCTAAAGACACTGTTGTGGTACGATCTCATGGATTTTTAGCGAGCCCAAGAAAGTAAATGGTCGATGGTGATTTCCATTTTAGAGAGTCTGAAAGCATGAAGAAGACTCCAATGGGGTCTCTTTTTCGTTGATAGTCTCCTGTTCTCGAAAAAGGTTAAAAGTGTACATATGAGAGCTCACCCATCCTTTGGGGGGATGGGAGAATTCTTTACCGTTGGTAGTGCAATCAGGTTGGAAAAGGTTAAACTTGTACTGACTAGATGGTCATTCAGATACTTTTACGAGCATGAATGAGACCAAGTTTGCTTGGCAACCTTTTCTTGATGAGAAGGCTAGAAAAGAGCTTAAAGGCAACCCATGGTGAGATTTTTCATAAAGTTCGGCCCCTCTTCCCAAGAAACAATAAAAGGATGCAGAGGGGAACAGTCTTGGCTTGAATTTGGTAAGGTGGTCCTTTTCTTATGGTAGTCTACATGGTTCGCAAAAGGAGATAAACGAAGCTATGTAGATGCCCTTTCCAATACTTTAAGGAGCGGGCGAGGAAGAAAATGCGCTTGATAATCTTTTCATTATTCTAGGAGTCAAAAAAGAGCTTAATAGAAATTCCGTTATGGTCAACCAAGTCGGGGGTACTGGTGGTGCCCCATGGAAGGACAGTAAGAGGTGGTCAAAGGTGGCTAGCTATGCACTATGGATGGAGCGGATGACTCATGAACATTCCAATACATATAGAGGGAGACTCGCGTGATGGTGCGCAAATCGGGGTGACTTCCGGGCAGTGGCCCAAAAATCATAGTGAGAGCATAAGACAAGGGTCTCGTTAAAATACAGAGGAGAGAAAAATGAACCCGGTGATGCGAATGGAATCTCAAACAGTCTCCAAATGACGTTGACTAGAAGCTAGTGATGCTGCCCCTGGTGAGGTGGTGCATGGGGAAAACTAGACCAAATGGAGGCATATGGGTATGGAGTTAGCTCAACATACGACGTGTTATTCACGTGGTGACACAAAAATCGATGTGACTCCTGGCAATGGCCAAAGGAATCAGTAAAGAGGGAGGCAATCTAAATGTCATTTTTCAACCCAGGAGTGTTGTGCAACTGGGGAGATACGAAGAGGCCTCGACCTTGAGTAAGGTCTAGGGACTTGAAAGGTATGCTTAGCGTAGTGGTAGCTAGATCATACGTGCAGCATACTATGTGCATGTGCAAAAGTAGGACCGCACCCTCCAGTGGGATTCTAGCGGTGCAGGGGTAGGGTGGATGTGTCAAATCCACCTGCTCAAGTGCAAATGATGCAATGGAGTTCTACAATGGAATCACTACAAATAGACATGGAACAACAACTGGAGGTGGTCATCGACTCGTGGTAAAAGATGATGTAAAACAAAACAAAAAACTATGCCCCAAGTGACTCGTTGTGGAAGACATTAGGATAGAACCTCTTGAGGGGGAGCCCGTTGCGGGGATTCTTCAAGAGTTGGCTGTCTGAGTCAGAGAAGAGATGTGCCCCCTTGTCGAGACAACATTCATCGACAGGGAGGGGTGGAGAAATCCGGCCTTCAATGGGAAGAACCGATTCTAAGCCATCGACTAAGTGAAAAGGTTGTAAAACCGGTGGTGGTTTTATAGATCTCTCCATCAGGTGGATCTTCCTCTGGTGAGGGGATGGAAGGACTAATGGAGTTAGAGATCATGTAAGTGGTTGTGGTGTTCAAGGATGAAACCATAGGGTGGATCTCCTCAATGACCGTGATTTAAGATTCAAGGGAATGTTTCCGAAGATGGCTAAGTGTGGTGCAAAACTCCTCCAAGTCTTGGAAGTGGTGAGAATAATGTCCATACAAGCCACAAAGGGTGCATGCATGGTTTGTTCTCAAGGACTTGTTTTTTAATATTGGCCCACTCGGTTGGACAACCACGGGGATGTTATCCGTGGTGTCCATGGAATCTAAGTGTGTGTAGATGATGGGAATATTGGGACAATTTTGTGTTGCATGACCGTGTATGTCGCACACAGTGTAGGGTGGAGTCGGTCGATATTTGGTTGTTTCTTTCACATTTTTGCCTTTGGCCCTTTTCGGGTGGGGCAGGGTAGGTGCAGGTGCAGTGGTTGGTTTTTGCAGGCTGGGTGGAGGATGAGATTTGACCACAATGGGTTGAACGGGGGTAAACACAACTTGGGGCATCAGAGGTTGGGTCGGTCGGTCTGGGTACCATACAGGAATCCCCAATGTGAAGTTGGGTAAGTTTAAGATGGCCATTACTGGCTTACTTACGATACTAGACGGGGGAAAGAGGAAGGGATTTGTATGGATTGGGAAGGAGCCCCAGTAGTTCACTGGCGAGTGCATTTGGGGGTGCGCTTATGGTTGTTGCTAGGATTAGTACTGTGGCTGCGGATGATGTTTCACTTGTTGTTGCGGTTGATGTTTAGGTGCAGCACTGCTGGATGAGAGCATGCACAAATCCGCAGTCTCGTTTGGTGTTGGCGGCGGTGACATGAAGGGGAAGGAGGCCATCATGGAGGTGTCGACAAACAACCCAGGGCCCACATTCAATAATGAGGAGGTGGATGTGTCATTGACGATAGTGTCAAGCATAGGGATAAAATTGGCTGGTGCTGTTATCCCTTGCGGATTGTGATAAGTTAATTGGTCAACCGTCACGATTTGCCTGTCATGAGGGAACATCATGAGACAAAAAACAGTGGATGCTACGGCTCTCATGGCATACATATAACTTCTTCCCAGGGGAAGGTTATAGTCCAACTGTGCATTGACAACCTCTATGTCGATCTGTACTATTTTCTTGGCTAATGTTATTGGGACATGCAGAAGGATACCTTGGGCTTTACTGGGATGGAAATCATAAGCCCGCAGAGTAGTGGTGGATGGTTGTAGGATTGGGGATCCACGTTTCTGCTAGAGTAAGGTTGACATAACACATGTGGATTCCCCCTCGTCGACGATGCACCGGTGTACGACCAAATTCTGAATGGATACCAGAATTCAGAACGAAATAGTTGATGGCAGCCGCGGCTCTCCGTTATCTATGTCAAACATGATCAACTTGGAGTCAGAGAGGTCTACAAGACCGAGCGCGGCTAGTAAGGCCTTTTGCTATGTTGGGCAAGTTTTAAGTACCTTAAGAGTGGACATGGTTGTAGGTGTTTGGGCCAAGTCATCAACGATGTTGTAGTTCACAGCATCTCTAGCCATGGCATTGTTGGTAACCCATCATATGGGAGGGGGTGGAGGAAAAGGGGGGAAGTGAAGAGGTGTATTGGTTGTTTTGTACGTGGATGTCGCTGATGGGTCAGTTAGTTCGTTGTTGGCTCAATATTGATTTCGCCTGGTCTATAAATTGACATCTTCGGTTGTCAGGGTTAGCAGGTGGTGAACACATGTTTCTGTTGGCAGAGGTGCATCAGGGGCGGTGGGATTGGATTGGGGAGCAGGTGCGGTTGCTACCAGTCCTTGGAGCGGTAATGGGTTTTGGAGCACCATAGGTGGAGGGCCTGGTGGTGTCAGGTTGGGTTGAGCTCGAAATGCCGTATTGGTACCATGCTAGGCTTCATTCTGAACGGCCTGCTTAGCGCAACCCATGAAGGGGAATTCATGCGTATAGTGCTCGTAGACGTCACATAGTTTGCATGGTTGATTTGTGTGTAACGGAGCATTACATCCAGGTGGGTTTGGTTGCTGGGGATTTTGATCTGGTCGGTTTGCCCCCGATGTTGTTGGAATGATTTGTTTGTTGGTCGCCTCCTTGCGGTTGGTTGTTTCCTCGATTCTTAGCTCGGTTGTTTTTGGCTTGCCCTTGTTGGTTGTTAGGGGCTGGTTGGTTGGGACAGTTTTTCTAGGCGAAAACTTGTCCTAAGGGTGGTGTCGGAGCTGGGGTGGGGGTCGGAGCAGCTTGTGTTGGTGGTACATAGTAGACTGGGGGAGTTGGTGCTACAAATTCAGTCATCTGTCTCGGATATTGTTGTGCCGGCCAAACTAGCGCATGGGTATGCTGTTGTGGCGTGGGTTGCACGTACGAGGTTGTGGCTCCATATTGAGACATCATACTTAAATATTAGAGTGCTTGGTTAGGGTGCAGAACACTAGGGGTGTTTCATGGATGTGGTGGAATCATAGGTGGTGTCATTTGATGTTGTGTTTGATGGGAAACAGATCCTATGGTGCCATCTGCGGCATGGGATGCCCCTGGTGCGTCACGGTAAGAAGTGCCCACATGGGGAGCATCTAGAATGATGATATAAATGTATCTAGACTGGGAGTAAATCAGGTCAAATTGTTGGGCTTTCAAGATTGCATCTTCCTCTATTTGGGGACATTCGGAGGCGACATCCTTGGCTATGGGTGGCAGCAAGGTTTTTAGGAACCAATCGAGGAAAATCCTGTCATTAAGTTGGATCTTGCACAAGTTGCAACGTCGCTGGCATTCGTGGATGTGCTCGGTTATGTGGGTCGCAGTGTTTTTGAGGCAAGATAGTAAGATATCCACCCCTTCGTCATATCTGACAGGGAGTTGGAATATTGCAGGAACATGAAGGCCAGAGAGTTAAGTCTAGGTACTTTGGATTATAGTAGATCAATGTACCACTTGGCCGCAGCACCTATGAGGGTGCGTTGGAAAAGTGTGAGTATGATCGAGTCATCTACGATGCTGTTTGATGAGCACCATAGGTGAAATGTCATTATATGGTTTTGGGGGCACTCCCCTGCCTTCCCTTCGAACTTAGGGATGTCTGAGGGGAGCTTGGTTGGCATGGGAGGCCAATGGGATTGATGGAAAATAGGGTCATTGGTTAACTTGTCCAAGTCATGCAAGTTGAGGCATGCCATGAATGGGAGGTTAGACGCCAGGTTGATGTGGGAAGGACCAGAAATGGTAGTGGGGTTTACAGGTACATGATGTCCCTGAATGACTGGGGGCACCTGTGGTTGACTTCTTGCAGCGTGGATAGTCGTAGAAGGGTAATTGTCCCCATGTATGACAGGTGGGATAGTTTGACTGGTAAGTATGGGTGGAAGCAGCAAACTTATGATTGTCTACATGACAATGCTAGGAACACCAGCAATTGTGTTGGTGGTAGTGTGAGGTATGGACATGGGTCCATTGCCAATCACCAATCCGAAAAGTGGATACGGGTTTGCACCAACCATGGGGCTAGATGGTGCAGTGTGTAAGTCTTGCTTAGATTGATATGATTCGGAGTTTGAGTCTAATTCATAGGTTGTGTGTCTTTCTAACGATGTAGAGGGTCGTTGAGAATGGTCTCGACGGTGCTGATGTAAAGACCCGAACTGAGGTGGATCGCTTCTCAGGCGTGAGGAAGAGCATGGTGGATGAATCGTGTCTATTTGTTGGACCAAATAATGTAACAAGAAATGAAGATCTGGACCCCGGTTTCAGTGGATTCCTATTGGCTTACAGGTGGTAACTCGGCCACCAAGACTGCCAGGAGACAACGCTTGTATTTTTCCTCACAGGAGTACTAGTAAATTGGTAGGGATTGTTGTCCGTTTTTCTTGGCGATTCCTCTCAATGTGCCAGCTACTTTGGGGTTCCCGTGGCACTCCTTACAATGATTTTTAGGGTAGAGCCCAAGTACTTCCCACGGTTAAGGAAGTTAGGGACTTATGTCCTCCAACTGCAAAGTTTTGAATTAATGTAAGTTGATTGATTTTAATGGTTGGATCATCATCATGAATTGAGTTTGGTTGATTAAGTGGTGTGGTTGTGTGCAACCTTGTGAGTGAGTTTTTTTTTTTTTGGAATTATTTTATGTTATTATGCTTCAGTTTTGTGAATATGGAACCATGGTTTATGAATACTTCTTAGCAGATGCTTTTCTAGTTTATTGTGCATGTTGAATAATGGACAACCTATGAACAGAACTGAAACTAAACAGAATTCTGAACTGAAACTAAACAAAACTTAAGACGTGGCTATCAAATTTTGAACAGTTGTAAACCTGCTAGGTGACTACCCTATCCGTGTATTCCTCCTATACTAGAAAAGAGTGTTGGGATCTCAACACAGTGGGACAATCCCACCCGTAGATCCTCAGGTCGCTCTCTGAGTGTAGGGTTGGTCAACAGGGAGGACGCGAATGCCGTGAGGCCCCCTGGGCCTCCCACAACCTCTACCTTCCAAGTCACCCGTTCTTAGTGGCTATGGAGCAATGATAGTGATAAGTTCCTATTACTATACTTGCTCAACCCTCTGTCTTATCCCAGAATACCTCGAAGGGTGATGACTGGGTAGAGGAGGAAGGGCTAGCCAAGGGGTCAGTTTCCAATGTTTAAGTAAAACTAAAAACTAACTTACAGTACTTAAGCTAAGCCTTTAAACAAATTTATATGCATTAAAAACTAACCAAAGAAATCATTAACCTACAAAATTACTTCCAGAAAGAGGTAGTCTGTTTGATAATGGCGGCAGAGCCGCACTGACAATCCAAACAACAAAAAATCGAACCCTGAGAGACCGGTTGCCCTTTTTTAGGCAAATGTAGCTAGGGGTCACTGGTTTTTGCCCAAAATAAGCGAGGGGGTCGCCCAAACACCAAAAATAGGAGCGATCAGGCTCTTGGGAGTGAAGTCACTCTTTTCAGGCCCAAATGAGGGACTGGGTCACTCTTTTAGGGGCTAAATGAAGGATTGGGTCGCTCTTTTAGGGGATAAATGAGGGACTGTGTCGCCCTTTTCAGCCCAATATGAGCGACTTGAAACAGAAACTGAAATTTAAAAAAAAACAGAGCTGGGAACGACCGACAATAACAGGTACTGTGGCTGAACAAGCTCGGGTCGGCCTCAAGAGGGCTTGACTGGAAATGTAAATGACAAAAACATAGATCTAAACTAAAAATTAACTAGATCTAAAATAAAAATAAACTAGGTTAACAAAAATTTAAAAATAAGCTGTAAAAACCCAAGGATCCTTTGGGATTGACCTAGTATGGTCATCAATCTGTAGTAGGGATTTCGCCCTAGCTATGTGCAGAAATGGCTACCTTCCATCTATAGGACAAAAGGATAGGGTCTCTATAGATGGAAGAGAAAACCTACAGGAAAGGGTTAGTGAACCAAGCCAAACCTGCAACACACTGTTAATGGAGGACCTACAAAACAATGTGAGCAAAAACACCTACAAATAAAACAATCTACAAAACTAAGCCATTAACAAGAAACACACATTATACCTTCTGGTGTTGATGAAATGGGCCACCATTCCCTAGCAGGAAGCTACCTCTCTATGGAATGGGATTTGGCTAATGGAGCAAGTGAGGGAGAGGGATGAATGGCTTGAGTTAGATGGGTCTCAAGGCACTCATATGGGCAGAGTAACAGTAGGCAAAGAAGGAGTGTTTTGAGAGTGACCCCCACCCTTTTATTTATAGTTTTTTCTCAAGTTTTAGGGTTTTAAGCCCTTGGTCATGGATTTAGCCCCTTTTTAGGGCTTTAAGCCCCTTTCGCCCATTTCTTAGCTCCTTTGGGGTTTTTAGGCCCCTTTTAGGGGATTTAGCCCCTTTTTGAAGGCTTTATCCCCTTTGAGAGATATTTAGGCTCTTTTATGGGTTTTTAAGCCCTTTTTGGTGTTTTTGAGCCTTTACAAGGGTGTTGGGGTCATTGAGAGTAATGAAATAGATGTCTTTGTGTGGTTTAGGTCATGCAGAGCTACTTGGGTAATTTTTTGGGTTAATAGGGTTGGTTGAGATTCTTACCCTAATTAATTTAAAAATGGGATCCTTCTTTAAGCTTCCAAGCTTGTTTAAGGGTTTAAGATGAGTTTGTTTTTAAAGAGCCCATAAATAATGTTTTTAAAAGAGTGTTGAACTAAAACTGTCAATAAGAAAATATGAAAGCTTGTCAAGGACATGGAGGTATGGCATCTCATCCATCAAGTTAAATCCCTCTCACATAGAAACCAAAACCCTATATCTACGGTTGGTGGAAGCCTTGAAAACTAATTTATTTAAAGTGCCCAACATCGCTTACACTTCGAAATTGTAAATTTGAAAGCATAAAAACATAATTTAAAGAAAACATTTTTCATCAAATAAAACCAATGCAATCATGCACAAAACCTTACCATTAGCATTGCCTTTCAAACCACAAATTTGGCATTATCTTATGTTGTTGTGCAACATTATATTGCCACTCTCAGACAAGAAATCATCTTAGGCAATAAGGCACCTTAAGACAAACTTCAAGTAAATGAGATAAAACTACAATGATAGTGGGGATTTTTTAGTGAAAGACAAGAATTTCATAAGACAAACTACAAGTAAATGAGATAAAACTATAATGGTAGTGGGTATTTTTTAGTGAAAGACAAGAATTTCATATTACTTGAGGTAATATGAACTTATGCAACGATAGACTATAAAACTATGTCATAATAAATGAGCATGCATCGACGGTTGTTAGTGTTTATATTATAGATTGATGTTTATATAATATATCATACTCTTTATGTGTTGAAATAGAATTTTTCATAGAAATTTGTTATATCAATATCAATAACACAACCCCATTTTATTAAAGTGGTTGAAGCGAGTTTCCTATTCAATTAACACCACTACAACCAATCTTCTTATGACTATAATTAGTTGAGAAAAGTCTTCAGGAACTACCACTTGAAGAGTTAACCAATAAATGCTGCAAGATAACTCACCAACAACTCTATCTACCCCCTCACAATCACCTGCATCCACCACAAGAACCAAAGTCAAGCTTTTCTAAGATGCCAAAGGCATTTTTCTCATTTTGAGGAAGATATTTTTTTACACCAAAATTGGAAGTTGAGTAATTATCTCAATGCCCTTAACTTATTTTCTTTGTTGCCATAGCTTTTAAGAATTATGAAATCTTGTCAACATTTCTTAATTTTTTTATCGAAACCTTTAGAGCTATACTATCTATTGGTATAACTATTTTATATGTCACAAACAAGCGTATAAACAATGATATCTCTTCTTTTAACTTGCTTAATATATTTTGAAAGGAAATGCAATTTAATAAGATAATAAGTTACAACCAAGGTTGTAACATTTTTACCAGCTTACATGGGCATAAATTTTAAAAAGACTATTAATATTCAATGCCAATTTATTGTAAAACAATTTACTTTATTGTCATTTTTTTTAAACAAAATATTTCATTTCACCAATACAAAAACACTTTAAAACTTGCAATATCTTGAAAATTATATTTATATAGTGTTCATCTCTAAGTCAAAGAAATACATAATCAAGTTAAGCAATATATGATTTAAAAAAATTATGGAATCCTCTCAACATTAATGAGCTACACTTATACTTGAATTAAAACTATGATTAACATCATTTGTTAATTTATTAGGATTCAATTATGCAAAATATGTAGTTTGATTCTTAATACTAATTTTTGGGATTCAATTATACAAAAAAATGTAGATGGATTTTTAATACTAAAAAGCATTACTCTCTTTTTTACTTTCACATCTACTTTATCTGTTTCTTACTTTGGATGTTCTTTTGTACCTTTTGGGATAATTGCTAATTTTTTTTGTATGAAAAAAAATATTAATATTAATGGNGCAAGGTTCATTTTGTAGTGATGAAATTGTTTTAATTTAATTTCTATGCAATTTTTGTGAAGATTCTCTATACAATTATAAGTGATGTTAATCATGTTTTTGAAGATTTTCCATAAAATTATAATTGATGTTAATCAAGTTTTTGGAAGATTCTAATCAAATTCAAAGTACTAAATATGTCATCACAAACAAATACAAAAGTCATCAAATTTAACTAAAACATGAGCAATAAGAGATGGAATTCAAACAAAAGAAGAGGTAGAGAACTATACAAATAAGTCAACAAAATTTGTTAGGAAACTATGAATTTGTTTTTTATTGTGTTATGTCAATCAACTTGATAAAGATATGAAGTGACACAATAAGGAAGAGTAGTGGACTCTAAATTACTTAGATGCATAATTTGTAATCTCACATGTTAATGCAACAAAGAAAAAAGAACGAAATTTAATCTCACAGAAGACAAAGTAAGATACAAGCCAAAAGAAAAATGGGTTGGTTTCACAATTTTGGTTCCTTGAAGTTTTTAAAGATGTTAATGAACCTATGTTCAAAATGTTTATTGT
>LPNX010036444.1:22953-82616 GCA_001517045.1 Pseudotsuga menziesii
TAGTTCTTAACTCTAGAGTATAGTAATTAAAATTTTTTAGATGATTGTAATTTTTTATTTCTATTCTATCTCACATGCTTAAGAAACCTTTTGTTGTTGTTGTTAAGTTTCAAGATATATGTGCAATGTAAGTTAATGTTTTTAGGATATTTTTGTAATATGGCTTGCATTTAAGACTTAAAAAAACAGGTCAAGCTTTTCTTATAAATTATATTTGATGTTTTCACAAGTGAACATTTTCTTGTAGGATTCTAGGTACTAAAGGGGTATATCTCAAATATTGTGTTTTGAATGAGATCAACCTATTTTTGAGATTAATTCTAAAAATTGCTATTATTTGTAAATGTTAAATCAATCTAGTGTCTTCTTTGATTTGATTTGCTAATGTGAACATTGTTTTTGTTAAATTGCTCTCAAATAGACTCTATTTCCTCCAAAGACTTAATAAAAATTGCTTTTTACTATATACACTTTTTTAATCTCTTGTTTTGTATCATGAATGACCACATATCCTATTACACCTTTTGGAACAATTGCTACTTTATATATGGTACAAATACTATTTTTACACCTACTAATACAATCTTAAAGAGTTTCTTTAAGTGTGAAAAAAAAGGTATGGGTACAAATACTAATACAATCTTATAGAGTTCTCTTTAGTGTGGTAAGAACAATTCTCTGCCACGGTGCCACCACTCAAATGTGAAAAAGAGAATCTATACGGTCCTCGGAAAAGCCAACATCAATTCATGTTGAATTATTGCTGTACTCTCCCAAGTTGCTTAGAAAAGCCACTCCAATATAAATTCAACGTGAAATCAATCGAAAAGTACACGTTCGCCCATGTTTTCTCACGGTCTCACCCTTTCGAAACATCAAAAGCCAGTGTTTCGACGAAATAGGAGGTCAATGTATATCGATTTCACGTTTTCCAATATGTAATCTGATACTGAAAAAACACAAGGGTACTACACGAATCCACATCTACATTTATCCATTCATGCTTTTGATAAACTTTTGAACAATTTGAGACCGGCGATTTGAGCAATCCGGTCACGGAAAGGCATTGCCTACTATTACAATTTTAAGTAATATGTACTCTTTGTCATTCAAAAATGAGCGCAGAATTTAGATTTTGGCAACGACATTTTCTCGCCAGTCTTTCGTACTGGTTGTTTGTGCACTTATATATTTTTACTGTACTGGTAATCGACTTAATCAGGCCCACAGGCCCGTCCTTACAATAGAAGTAGATCAATAGCTTTTCCTTATAGGAGTCAGGTCCATTGCCTTCGGACGAGAGACAGGGAGGATGCTTCTGTAACTAGTATTGTTTGGCCTTCCTGTTTTTGGCTTTTCAGCTTCTGCGTTTTAGTTCTGTTGGGCTATCTTTGGAAGGTATCAATGGGTCTTATTTAAGCCGCTCTTCTTATATACTGAGTGATTCTTCTAATTTCCTAACTTGAGACCGTCATTGATGCTTGAAGGACTATAAGAGGAGAATGGGGAGGGGGAAAATCCAGCTGAAGAAAATCGAGAACACGATCAGCAGGCAGGTTACATTTTCTAAGCGCAGGAATGGTTTACTCAAGAAAGCTTACGAGCTCTCGGTGCTCTGCGATGTGGAAATGGGACTTATTATTTTCTCCCCCAGAGGGAAGCTCTATGAATTCTCCAGCGCCAGGTATGTATGTATGATTCATGTGCATTTCCCACAAAAATTTTGACAGCTCTCTGGATTTTTTTCACACGTTGGTTGATGTAGAATAATCAATCAACATAAGCCGGCCGTTATTCGACGGCCGGCCAGGGTTTTCTATGGTTCCTTCTGTGCTGATCTAAACAAACTTTTGGTAGTTGATCATTATCGAGTTATTTAGGGCGTAATAGTTGGCTTACTAACCCATAGTTGGGAGAGCACGGAATCAACAATACAATAGCAGCACAGACTCAAGTATTCTTAGTCATTACATTCACATAGAGCTAATGAGCAAAATTACAAAAAAAACTTACAAGGCAATTAAAGAGCCAGCAAACTAATAAAAGAGGCTGTAACCAGTAACGATGAGTCCTAGCCTGTTTAGGTGAAGAAACTAACCATCCCTTCACAAGTAAGACTCCTCTCAATAAACTCCTCAAAAAAAAGGCAGCTTCATTGCAAGATAATGCCTTTTTGGAAAGTGAATCACATGCTTCATTAAACTCCCCATGGATATAATCAATATGAAAACCCTCCCAAAAAGCATGGATCTGGGAAATTCTAGAACACCAGATATACATGGAGAGGACCCCAAGCTTGAAATTACCCTTAAACTAATTGATAATAGCCAAGGAATCTCTAAATGCCTGTAAAGCAACAATCCCATTTAACTATGCAAACTAGACCAGACACCATAAATCCAGAAGTTCTGTTTTTACACTTTACAATATACATACAGTTTCTCTTATCATATTTTCATCTAAAGCCATTTTTAGAAACTTGTAAATATATAAAATTTTCCATAAAGAAATGCTTAATTTGATTTTGAAATAAAACTACACACTAAGAGATAAAGTATGATTTTTTTTTAAAAGATTTAGAATTTGTATATTGAGAAATAAAGTGTGAATTTTTTAAAAGGTTTAGAAATTTGTCTTTTGAGTTTTGTTAGGAAAAACATAGCTTTAATAAAGATAAAATCATAAAAAATAATTAAAATTTAATAAAAGATTAAATTTATAAAGAATAAATAAAATTTAATAAAAGAGTAATAGAAGATATAGTGTATTTTACATCTAGTGGTTGTAAAGTGTTTTCAGTTTTATGTAAAGATTTTATAGTTTTTTTTGTTACAAAGAAAAAAAACCATAACTTGTTATTCAAAATTTTTGAATCAAAGTTATATGTATTGTTCACATTCACTTAGCTCTCTACTTACGTATCAAAACCACATCACAATGTTCAAAGAGAGATTGTCCCTATCATCTTTAAACAAAACAAAACTTTATTATGAAAAGTGTAAAGTGACTCTTTCTTTCAATCTTTGATATACTTAAAATTCACTATGCCCTTGTTCTAATCTAATAGTTCTTTTAGATAGAGAATCTGCTACAGTATCCTGTCCACAATAACTTTGGAGTGGCCAAACACCTGCAATGATAGGATATTTTTATTAGAAGCAAATATTAACAAACCCCATAAGGCCATCATTTCTTCCCACTTAATTGTGCCTTCTCCATAGCCCATCCAAAGGTGATATTTTAGAAATCTGTTAACAATCTTTCCTGCTCCATAATATGCGTGGTGAGAGGACCCATCAAAGTAGCCAACAGGAGCGTCTTCATTAAAAGTTGGATTTGGAAAATGTTTAAATGGTTCCTTAATTGACTCTTTTATATACCCTATAAACACCAACAAATTTTGAGACCACAAGGGTAGCATTTACCTTTGCATCTTAATTGCCTCTTTTTTATACTCTTTATAAAGACAGTTTACCTTTGCATCTTCAAATAGTACATAGTTTATGTGCCTCGATATTCGCCATATTATGAAAAGAGGGAGATTTTTATGACTAATATGTTTAATTATTGATTGCATAAGATAGTATTTAAAAGTCAGATTTGACCAATAATAAGGAATATGAAAGTTTCTTTTGCTACTTTCCTCCAAATTAGTAATGCAAACATGCATGAAACCAACATATGGTCAACACTTTCTTCATTTTTTTTACATAGTTAGGCTTTAGCATTATACTAGGCCTAGAACCTTCTCTTCAAATAAAATTATCCCAAGTCGGTATTTTATTTTCTAGAACTAACTAGCAAAAAACTTTTAATTTAGGCGGGATCCCCCACTTCCATAACTTTTGATCTCCCAATAGTGGACACTAGTTCTATAGCCTAGATAATTGCCTCCTAAGCTAAATTTGCTGAAAATTCACCTATGGCAATATTCCAAGACCAAACCAGTTTGTCTTCATGAGTCTAATCCCATAATGAATTGATCTTTGAATGAAAGTAAAGATTTTATCATTAACCCTCTAATGCCTTAGTTTGTTGGATTATTTATTAAATGATCTCAATAGACCTTGTAATTAGGTTATAAGTATCAATTTTTATTTTAGAGATTTTGGTGAGGTTTTCTTGAAAAATAAATTAAAACATTTATTGACCTTTTACGAATAAAGTTTAAAACTTCAATGAAATTCATTAAAAAATATTATTTATATGTTTTCTATATAAAAACATTTATTCAACTTTTTAAAGAAAATCATTGAAATTTTAATGAAGTTAAATCAACACACCTATGCAAGGTTTTTATTGATATGTGTGTGAAGTTTGGATATGAAGAAAGCCTATGACAGATTTTAATGAATTTTCCACCTATGGGAAAATGAAATAATTACTATGATATTTAATCTATTATGCATGGGAGCTTTACTTAGAACAATCAATAGAAATAAATGATGGTTTTTTCTACTTCAAATAGTGTTAATGAAAATTTCCATGTTTGCCTTCCTTGTATATTTTGGCATTTTAGGTATCATGTCTATTTTTTGAAGTACTCAAATCATGTTTATGTGATTTAAGAAGATTGAATGTGGGTATTGGTTTATTTATCTTATCAACTTCACTTAGCATACTTTGCAACTTCATTGTTTTTGCATTCACATGCATAAGTTGTTGTGGTGACTTACTGTGTTGATAATGACCTTTTCAAATAGTTGGGTTTTTGTACATTAATCATATAAAAAGAAATTTGAGTAATTAGGTGTTTTGTTTTGGAAAAATTGAGTTTGAGTTCATTCATTATTCAATAGTTTATCTTATGACAGTAGTTATAATGTTGAAGTTTTGGTAAGTAATTAAATATGTATATTGTTTGAAAATTCAAAAGAGGATATGATAGTTCCTGAGTCACCATACACGTCACTTTAGGCCTATGTTTCCCATGGGGCCATGTTAGACACGAACATGGCATCAACACATGTTGGACACGATTTTTTTCATGTCCGAAAATCGGGACACGAAAAACATAGTGTCTAACATGTGTTGAAGTTGTGTCCCACAATTGTCAACGTGTATCCCGATTCCAGGACACAATTTTTGGAAAAAAATCCCATGACTCCTTTAAAATCGATTTTCTCATTCTTTTTTACATTTACAAGTGAAGGGAGAGGTTAGAGTGTTTTTTTACATTGAAAGAATATTTGAAGCATTTGTAAGGGTTTCCAAGTGCATTTGAGGGAGGATTTTGTTGAGAGGATACAAGCTCGCCGTCAAGCAAGAAGAAGAATCTCTCAATCAGCTGGGACAACAACTACAGGGAAAAGGAAAGGGAGAAATGCCCCATACAGTGTCTATACTCCTCTTCCTCCTCTAGGCATATCCTCACATATGCCTGCTAGTTCTCCAACTGCTTCTAGTGGAGCTCATTGTTATGGAGAGAAATTCCTATGGCTTGGGGTACCACAACAGACAGCTTGACTCCAGAAATCAATCCTTTCCAATATACAATAGAAATTAAATATCTAACACTAAAGGATCAGACCTCGTACCTTATTCTGGACGGTTGAAGTAGATCCCCGTTGAGCTTTCCAACTTCAGCTTGAATTGATAAATCATTTCCTCAACAACAAGTAAACAAGACAAGCATACTATATATTGGTGTTAGATCTATTCTAGCATATATCATCAACAATGTATAAGTATTTGAAACCATCCATGGATAAAATATTCATTCAAACATACATTATTGGACATGAAAAAATATTTCTATTAATATAAAATCAGAGATTACAATGGATACAACCTCTGTCGGCACGTCTGCGAATCGAAGAAATGAATCCCCCACTTGGGCCTCCACCACCTCAATCCTCCATCTCTCGATAGCAAGCTCACAAGCAAATGCAAGCTTGGGAAGAACACAAAAGTGCTCCAAGGGACAAAGGGATGCAGACTCAAGCACAAGTTCTGGAAACAATGGACTATAGTTTCTTTGCTCTCAATTCTCTCTTATGCCTTCAATGTACCAAAGAGTTCCTTATATAGCTTTTCAAAGGGGTAATGAAATGTTGGATCCGAGCGATCTCAAGGCATATGGAAGGCTAGGAGTCAAGTGAGTTGGATCCATGTCAAGGAAAACTCCAAAAGGATTTGGATTATGCACACATCCCGATGTACGCGGTTTTAGGGGTCAAACCCGTGTATATACGTGATTATAGGTTTAAAAGTTGCGTGTATTAATTTTCACATGTTTTTAGGGATGGTTTAGGAAACATCAAAGGACAAAAAATGGTCCAAGGGGTCAAAGGAGTCTGCAGAGGGATAGGGGAAGGCCATACAAGTGTGATTCACCTGGCGTGGTAAAATCAACTATAACAGATGCCCCCTAATGTGTGAGGTCAGAGGGGTCAAACGATGGCCGAAATACATTATAAGTCCATCCCAGAAGTGGAGTGATGAAGGATCCCAAATGGAAGACTAGCCACCCAATTAGCATAGTATAATGATACAACTCTGCACATAACTGCAAATACATATAGCAGTCCCAGATACATAAGAGTACAATGGCTATGAATAGGCATGATACAAGATATCACATAAGTGGTCATCGCTACGTACAATATACATAGATCAGAATCTCCATGATGAAGATATACAAAGGATCATGATCTCCATAATGGCTGAAGATATACAATAGATCAAGATCTCCATAATCGCTGGAAATGTCTGACATATACTGGAATCAAGTCATGAGAGATGAAATCTCATGAACACTGACACGATCAAGGAGGTAGCATATAAGAGATGCCACCAATCTGGAAGGTCTTCTACACAAACTGCTACGAGTACATGTCTACTATGTGAATAGAGGTGTCGAGGTCGAACATAGTAGTCCATCATCTGATTACTGGTCATTGATGTATACCGTTAACAGACGCGAGATCACCCATCGATAATGAAAATGGGAATCAAAGTACTAGAGTGCAAACTAACAAGTGTGAATAAATGTGTTGAGGTCGAACACTTGAAAGGATCCATCAATCAGGGGACATTGATGTATTCCCAAAGACTGTCGATGGCGAGAGAACCTGCCACTGATGACTGCAAGTCTTAAGGCACTCAAAAATGACTCTAGATTCCAATCCCAGAATAAATGATCTGAAGTCAACGGGATGAAATCCGTTGGAAGGAGGGCATTAAGGCATCCCCCATCATCCAACACGAGGTACTCAGCAAAGCTGTATAATGTGGAAGGACTTGATCATAAGGTGCACGAACCAGTAACTGTACCGGGAATGGCCGACATGCGAAGTCAAGATGACTGAGGAATGGTCGACTCAAGTTTCAACTTCCTTCGAACAAGAGCATAACGATGAATGGTGACTGAATAAAGGCAGCATAGACTCGATATACAAAACTGGGACATCTCTGCGACACAGGAGGCATCGACAGAGGCTCCATGGGGACTGGAAGCTTAATCAGTCGGTGGATATAAACTCAGATAAACAAGTACAACTCCTAAAATCAAACTATAAACCCAACAAACGGATGTGATATACAGTGCTCTGTTCGAAGGCGACACGACTCGACAGCTGCCAAATATAACATCCTTGTCCAGCTTTTTGGTTTTTTTATTTTTTTTTGGACTTTTTCAAATATTTAAAAAGCTTGAAAAAGAATAAAACTGCTTTATAGTTACAGACTAGGAGGAGGCGAGTGTCATAGGGGCAAACAAACTAGTTCCAAGCAGTGGAACATACCTATGCTCAATGCAAGGATACATGTGTAGGATAGCGACACTCGAGGGAAAATCCCCTCCCGATAAAAAGGGAATCAAGCTGCAAAGGATATATAAAATGACTATGCATGGCTAGACATGAGACAAGATCGGGCTATATGGCTGAAACTCACTATTAGGGAAGCCAGCATAAAGCTCAATAAGGCAGGAAAAGGTCATGATAATGCAATTACAACTTTACATAAGGGAGTCCTGAGGGAAATAGGCCAGCAAAAGATCAAGAGGAGTATGAGGCTCTTGCAAAATGTCATGGCAATACTATACAAAGGACTCCCACACCCTAAGGGACAAAACTTCATCATGGGCACCAAATGGAAATCAGGCGCTAACTAGGGTACCCATGTAAGGTCAAGCTCTACCACTCATATCATGCCACTTCTAAAATAGCAAAAAGGTTCCGTGACATAATAGAGTGGGTTCGTACCTAAGGCTATAATGAAACAATCACAAGGTCATGCAAAATGCAAACGGTGATGAAACTTAACCTATATGCCAGTTTAGACATAATACGGTGATGAAACTTAACCTATATGCCAGTGTACTGCTATCCGGACACGGAGAAGGTGGGGATTCAGATCCCTACTAACTCCATACAGGTGCTGGGCCTAAAGGCCATCCTACTGACACTGGGCACGATAGCAGGCTTGGCTTCACTCCACCAGGCCTCACGGACTCTGATGTTCTATGCAGTGGAGTGCATGAGACCCATAGTATATGATTGGAGCACTACACTACTGGGCAACATGAAACACTAGCTCAGTGAGTGTAAGATGGGTAGAGTGCGAAACTTCGATTTCAGTAGCATACTGAGCATGTTTTTCTTCAAGCGTGTTTCAGGATTGAGCCCCAGAGTTGACGTTCCTCTACACAGGGTTCGAGATCCGGCCCAACGGCGTTGGGCGGATGCGATGCGTAGACTGGGTGGAGGAAGGGTGTCCAACCCCTATCCAGCTGGGTTCTTTCCGTGGTGGCGACGACAGATAGTTTCCATCGATGACTACCCCTATGCAGGGATAGATTTCTGAGGGGACCCGGACATGCCGCTACCACCAGGATAGGCATACGATGACATAGGTAACGAATCTCGACCCTCTCTTTTAAATTTTTGAGTTATTTAATTTTTTTTGTGTTTTTTGATTATATGGAATCAAAAGACATGTTCTTGGGTGACAACACATAGTGACATCTACCATATGAATGCAGATGTGGGACCACGATGGCCTGAAGGCTTCCCTCGTCATAGACGGAGGGGAAGAGGGGATGATATCACGGGTGTGGATGCGGAGCGGACGCTCCAGAGCATTCATACCAACTTTGTGAGGCTGACACACAGAGTTCCCATGGCACAAGTCGAGGACTTTCCTGAGGCTATTCAACGCCAGGTGGTGGGTGTACCACGAGCATGGGTGCGATTATTTCGACGGCTAGCTAGAGCCGTAGTGACATTCCATGATCACAACCCCCCTCCTCCTCCACAAGCTTAGATACCTGGGAGTGATACATTTTGTATTATCGTGTATTATATTTTGGTGGCTCGAGAGCCCCATTTTTGTATCATGACACTATGTATTACCACATTTTGGATGTCTATAAAAAGTTTTATGATGATCGGTTTATTTATTTACATGTGTAAAAATTTGTGTTTGTGATGAATTTATTGTGTATGAAACAAATGCAAATCTAACATGTAGTTAGCATATGAGTCAACAATTTGATTATTAATTCTTGGAATATGTATGTATGTTATATTGTCAAATTGCCGTTCTAATAATCTCACACGTAAGAATCTTCTTAATAACGTCGGATCTCTAACATGGTACAAACCATTAAGCTGTGACACTACTAACTCCGAGTCAAGACGTACCTCAAGAGAGAGAACGCTATGTGAAATGTCATCCCGTAGAAGCTCAATAACGGCACTATATTCAGCAACATTGTTTGAAGATGGCCGTAAACCTATGCCCCCTGAAGACAATACTTGACCCATAGGAGTATAAATCACCCAAGCAGTAGAGGCTGAGTGTTGAGTGTGACAGGTCACACCATCCGCGAATCCTATGTAGGTGGAAGATTCCATTGACATCTGCCAAAAGAAACGGAAACTAATCACAAACTTGATCACTATAAGAAAAAAACCTACCTATGCAAAATTGTACAATAATATACAATAACTAGCCTTGGCTGAAAATTATGCATAGTATTTTTTGAGATAGAGCCCATTTGTAGGCTCCTCCAAGGCCGTTCCCTCATAATCCACTAACTCATAAGCGCCCTTCTCTAACACACGTTTGACGACGTAAGGACTACGTCACATGGGGTTAAACTTTCCTGCCCCCAAGGGTTCTTTCGGTTGATCCCACAAAAGGACCAAGTCTCCCTCACTAAACCTCCTTGGACGGACAGACTTATCGTACTGGACCTTTACGCGACGTTTATTTACTTCGAGAGCCACCAAGGCATCTCAACGCTGCTCATCAAGTTGCTCAAGGTGGACCAAACGCTCCTCCAATGGGGAAGTGTCTGGTAAGAGTTCTACGTCTAGCTTCAAAGAAGGAATCTCGCACTCAACCGGTAATACCGACTCCACTCCATGTACAAGTTGATATGGAGAAAAACTCGTGGCAGTCTTAACAATGGTTCTATATGCCCACAAAGCAGGATATAACATGATGTGCCAATTATTCTTGCTTTGTGCGATGGTTCGTTGGAGAATGGATTTGAGTGACTTGTTCACTGCTTCTACCTGTCCATTCGCTTGAGGGTAGTAAGAGGAGGAATGCTCTTGTTTGTACCCTAACTTTGATGCCAACTCTTCCATCATATGGTTCTAAAAGTGCGAGCCATGTTCAGTGACAAGCTCTATCGGAATCCCGAACCGAGTAATAATCTGGTTGAATACGAAGTGGGCGGATGTCTCACCGTCAGATTTAACTGTAGGCATAGCCTCATCCCATTTCATGAAGTAATCAACAGCCACTATGATATGATGATGCCCCTCAGTTGAAGTTGGGTTACAATCCATAAAATCTAACCCGCACTTAGTGAAGGGACCGGTCGTGATGATGGGATGTAACGGGGCAGGTTTCGAGTGCATATTACGTGCAAACACCTGGCAAGGGTGGCACCTCTTGACCGCATCTACAAAATCCTTAAAGATCGATGGCCATAATTAACTCGCTCTTAAGATTTTTTGGGCTGTAGAAAGCCCAGATAAATGACCACCACATGCCCCTTCGTGGCAATCATTTAGCACTACCTCAACCTCTTCATGGGTTAAACAACATCGTAAAATGGAATCTACCCCATGGCAATACAAAGTGTTATCCACAATGAGGTAATTCTTAGACACGTGACGTAATTGTCATCGTTCATCTCGTGAGAGGTGAGTGGGGACCTTCAATGTTTGTAAATATATAATGATATCCCCATACCATGGGTCTAAAGTTGAGATTAAGAAGATGTGTTCATCAATAAATGTATCTTCACAAACCAACTCCTCGACCTCGGTTGGGAAATCCGATATAAGCTCTGCAAAAATTAACAATTTCTTCGATTTTGCTGAAACAAACTCGAGATCGAATTCTTGCAGGATGACAATCCATTTATTAGATTTTCCCCCAATCATCCTTCGAGTGAGGACGAATTGAAACGGATTGACATGGGCTACAACCAAGGTCTGGCGAAGGAGAATATAATGTCAACCGTTGAACCGCATGTACGGTAGCTAAAGTAAGCTTCTCAACATGAGAATAATGGATCTCTGCGTCAATAAGATTCCGTCTCAGATAGTATATGACATGCTCTTGGAGCTCCTCATCCTCTTGAACCAAAACCATACCAATCGTTTCCATGGACGCGGCCACATAAAGTAGAAAATCATGGCTATAGTCTGGGGGACTAATCATCGGGGCCGATGCCAGGGCTTGCTTGAGCGCATCAAAGGACTCCTGGGCTCGCTCATCCCAACAAAAGGTGGTGTCCTTCAAAAGACACATGAAGCTTCTAGTCAAATTGGCAAAATTGACAACGAATCTCCGTAAGAATTTTGCCATGCCTTGCAAACATTGAAGATGACAAATATTTTTCGGGGGAGACAACTGAAGTATTGCCTCCACCTTTAAAGGGTCGACTCTTATACCCTCTTTTGACATGATGAATCCTAACAAGCGACCTGACTTAACACAAAAGATGCACTTGTGAGGATTTAACCTGACCAAATAATGGTGGCATCTTTTGAACACCAATATCAAATGATAGAAATGACGCATTCTCATACGAGAATGAGCAGCAAGGTCATCCAAAAATACTTCGATAATTGATTTGAGGTCATTGAAGATCAAGGTCATGGCCCGCTGAAAAGTAGCTCCGGCGTTCTTAAGGCCAAAAGGCATTTTCTGATATGCAAAAGTTTCCCAAGGACAAATAAATGCAGTCTTATGTTGGTCCTCAGGTTTAATTTGTATATGATTATATCCGAAAAAGCCATCCATGAAGGAAAAAACCTCGCTACCCGCACACTCATCCAAAATCTGATCAATAAATGGTGTGGGGAAATTGTCCTTAGGACAGGCACGATTCAAATCACAGAAATCAGTACATATGCGGATTGCTCCCTGCTTCTTATCCATTGGAATGAGATTTGAAACCCACTCCATCAAGGGAATGGGATAGATAAAATTGGCTTTCAACAATTTCTCTATCTCTGCCTTAATCGCGGGTGCTTTCCTAGGATTCACCGCACGCAAGCGTTGCCGAACAAGCTTAGCATTGGGATAAGTCTTAATCTCATGTTCGATAATACGAGGGTCGATACCTGGCATTTCATCGTAAGACCAAGCAAAGATATCACAGAATTCTTTAAACATCTCGGTGTATTCTTGAATCTCAACATGAGAACATTCTGCCCCAATATAGATAGGAATCGTTGGAGATATATTTTCCATGTTTCCATTAGCCATCGGATCAGGAGAGCTTAATGGAACCATAGGACTACCAATTCTCTTACTAAGAACCTCCCTAAAGTCCTCACGCTCCAAGCGGTCAAGCTCGAGAAGAAAGTAAGATCTATGATGGAGTTCTTCCCATGGTGGCTCAACTCCCGACATGGCCTGAATAATTGCTTCATTTGAAGGGGAAACACTATCAAGGCAGTTGTCCACGTGAGAAGACTGTACTGCCCATGCAGGCAGCACATAAGGGTCCTCCACCTCCGTCCGCGAAGAGGAAGGACTGGGTTCTGCAACACACTCAATATTAGCTTGATAAGCTACCATAGTTGCAAGCAATGACATGTCCATCACGATGGGCTCACTCGGAGTTCTCGGTGTAGGAAGAATCCAGGGATATTCCATATGACTCATGCAAAAAGACACCGACATCATATATGTCGAAGCCTCACCGGAACTAGACCCTATCATAAGGATCGGTGCAGGACAACTAAAACTTCCCATGAGGGATGGATACATGCCCACACCCACACTCCCAGTTGCCGACTGAGAGTGCTCTACGATCGAGATCGAAGCTCCTGAAGATGCGGTAACTGACCTTGAATGACGTTTGATCAATCGTGACTATCTTCCCGTTAAATGGAAAGCATACAATGTGAAATAGGGAAGAAGCTACGGCTTGCATACTATACATCCAATTCCTACCCAACAAGAGATTGTAGTTAAGGGGCGCATCAACCACCTTGACCTCTATCGCAACGGTCTTCCCTTCCAAACAAACCTTAAGGGAAGGAAGGATCCCATGTGGCCTAAACGATATCCCATCGAACGTAGTTAACATGGTCTCTGATTTAGACAACTGAGGGGAACCTAAACCCTTCCAACACGATAAAGACATCACAGAAGCAGCAGCGCCTTTGTCAATCACAGTGCGCTTGACGGTCATGTTAAGACATTCTACGTGAATCAAAAGAGATACATAGTAAGGCAAGCGAGGTTGAAGTCCTGCGGTTTCAAATTTAATCACGGAGGAAGAATTATCATCATTCACACCAAGGGCAGAAATCAAATCTTTCCTTTGCGAAGGACAACTCTGAAGCACTTCCAGTGCAAACATTGCACAAAGAGTGTGGCCCAAATCCTCGACAACTGAATAGTTCTGGGCAGCTCGGGCATTAGGATTGTGCCCCGAATGCTTAAGGACTCCCTTAGGAATGTGAGGTGCAGCTTCAGGTTTATCCACAGGTTTTTCAATATGCAAAGGAGTCCCTGGTGGATCAGGATCCTTTCCTGGGATGGGTTGTGACAAACTATAGTCTTTTGCACGGGTCACAACTTTCGCAGCATGTACCATGTTAATGCAACCACGACCGCTACCCTCCGGTGGATCTTGACCACCACCAGACTGATCATGGGTCCTCAAGTTCATATTTTGATTGTGAGGCAAAGGGTTAGTCAGCACAGCTGGGCCGTGTGCTAAGAATCTTGAGGCTTCATCGATACGAGGGCACAAGTAAGTGAGGTCATCATCCTTTCACAACTTGCAAGGGAATTTAACCTTACGTTTAGCTTGCTTGTCCCCCCCAGCATTACGGGCGTTCTTTTCATTATTATTAGCATTCTAATTCCTATCCCCACCCTTACGATTATTCTTATCCTTCTTTTTATTCCGTCCGGGCTGCTGGTTACCCTTCTGGTCCGATGATTGCATTGAAAGTACACTCACCGTTTGGGCGGGTTGAGACGAAGCCGTGGCTTGTCCCGAAGTAGATTGGTTGATTGACAATTGACTAGCTTGTTTTGCAACCGAATCCGCAGGTTTAGCACTTGCACAACCAACAATGCCTTCGTGATGTGGTCCAGGTTTAACTTTGGGATCGAAACTAGAATGCGGAGCATTGGGAATAATTTCATATAACAAACCGGACTGAGCATAAATCAAATCCAGTTCCTGCGCCCTAAAAATGGCTTGTTTCTCATTTTTCACTCTGGATGTAGAAACATCCTTCGCTATATACGGCAATAACGACTTAAGGAACCATTCGAGGAGGAATTCCGGCGGTATAAAGGCTTTAATTAACCTCTTCTGTTTATGCCACTCTTGGATATGATCCGAGATATGTGTGGCTTTATCCTGCCGAAATTTCAACAAGAGTTCAATACCAACGTCATAATGCACTGGTAGCTGGAAGTGGTTAGGAAAAGTCATCGCTAGGTCATCGAACAATGCGAATGCCCCCCTAGGTAGGTCTATATACCATTTTGCGGTAGGCCCTGTTAGGGTGCGTTGAAACAGCCTTAAACGGATTGAGTCCTGGTGCAAGGAATTCGAAGAGCACCATAGGTGAAAGGTAGTAACATGTTTGCTCAGATCCTCTCCCGGTTTGCCCTCGAATTTGGGTATGTCCGAGGGAAGCTTAGTAGGGACAGCCGGCCAAGCCGGGTCATGAGCTACAGGATCGTTCATCAATCTCGAAAAGTCAGGAAGATTCAACGTTGCGAGGAAAGGGAGCCTAGGATGATTAGGTCATTGGACCGCTCCCTGATAGTTCTGATTCACATAGGTCTGATTACCATAACCCCCATGGCCTTGGCCATAGTGCCCTCCTCCCGTTTGACCCGTATAGGGTGGCATGGAAGCACCATAGTGTGGTGTACCTTGACTATTCAGAGCTACAAAGTCATAATTTGGAGAGTAAGCAGGTTGTTGATACCCGCACCCATAAGGTGAATAATCCTGTCCATACTGCGTCCCATAATAAGGTCCATAAGTCATCGCATGAGATGTCCCATGAGACACTCCGTAAGTAGGAATATACGCTCTGAAAGTAGGAATATACATTCCGGAAGTAGGAATATGACCTCTAGAAATATGAACATGACCTCCCGAAACAATGGGCGGTGCATGTACTTGAGACACAACTGGTCTAGTAATTGCAATACGGACATGGCTCGTAGCAACGTTCTGGCCCGAAGGACCACGCGAATGAGGTGGAGGGTGAACATTCAAAGAACTAGGGACAGAGGATGAAGGGATCTTTGTAATTATGTACATGCTATTCCCTATAGTCACTCGTCTCAGATCTGGTATCCTAATAGGATCACTAACCCTAGACCTAGGAGGAATATGTGATGTAGCTTCCAACGCCGGGATGGAAGGTGCAATGTGACTTGTGCTCCCAAACCTCTCCGCATGGTATGGAATGAGAGTGCCCCCAGGCATAGTGTTAAGCTCAAACTCAAATTCGACATGGAATGCCAAATCATGTGTGGGAAAACCAGACATACCATAACTACCATAACTAGTGCTGGCGGGTTTAAAATGAGTCTCATCATCCTCCGGCATTCCATACCGGCGATGTGTCAATGGGGAATCAACCGTAGAGTAAGTAGGTCTATCATGAAAGGTTCCTATCTCAGAAATCACAGGACCTAACACAGTCAAATCGGGTGAAGGATCATAGTTAGGATTAAACTCCCCATCTTCCACATGAATGGGAGAAGGTGGTTCAGGAATACCTTCTATATGGTCTCCCATGGTGTGTGAATCAATGTGCGAAGTAATCCGCCTGTACTGTCTATTTCTCTCTCCCAAAGGAGGAGGAGATGTAGAAGGCGAAAGTCCTGCTAAACGACGAGAACGACGAGGAGCCGCACCCGAATCCACAATGACTCAAAAAATATCAAAGACTCACTATTTACGCAAACCCTAGGCAAGATAACGTGCACAGAGCAATCATCAAGAAAATCTAAAGCCAACCACAAGCAATCAAGGGTAGTTTAAGTGAGCTCCCGAATGAAGCAGGTATGTCTTGCCTAGGAGAGGCTTGAGACTCCCATACACAACAAGTGGAGGTACGTAACCAATTATTGTGGCCCTCAGCTTCAACCCGTAAAGCGACTGTGCTGTCCGACCCCAACCTGGCCGGGATACCCGCAAAATAACCCTTGCAAAGTACCCCCTCGATATCCTAGGTAAGGCCACTAAGGTCACCTCAATATAATCAATGCTCAGGCGGACAGTTGCAGGTGGGATTGATCGTATGGGCAGGGTAGCAAAGCCCGAAACTCTCGAAAGAGCCCCCAGATACGAATACAATCCTGGAAATATCTTCGGTGCTACTCAGTTATAACTAGGGGTCATCGCAATCAATAACCGCTCACACTGCCTCGTGCTTAACTCCCTTTTGAGAGGAGGATCCTGAGAAACACTGGTTATACCAAGGTATTTCATACACTCACCTAGACACACACATACATGTTGTTTAGTGGTCTTGGAGAATTTACTCACAATGAACTATTCCAAGACCTTAAAACCTAATCTTGTTGGTGAACCCTATCAAATAAAATAATGTAGTTCATTTTAATTAAGCGTTGCTTTTAATTGACTTTATTACTCAAAAGAGGTAAATGGCCGTGCAACTAATGGTGTTATGACACAACATGAAGCAAAAAACACACCTAACAATCAATGTAAATGCATTGTGTCCATGAAAAACGGGGTATGCTACTACGTGAAATGCACAATTTTTTTCAAATGATTAATGCAAGCTTTCCTATATGAAATCCTGACTAATACTCCAAAGCAAATCTAGTGCAAGTACTATGCAAAATGCAAAATGCAATGTATGATGATAAGCAAATATTTTTGGATTTTTTGAAATAAAAATGAGATATAAAAGCAAAAGAATGGATCTACAACCCCCAGACTCTGCAAGCACACTCAAGCAGCACTCAAGCAAAGTACTAAGGTAAAAGAAATATAATGCACTAATCCCAAAACAAAAAATCGAAAATGCAATGACAAGAACATTCTTAAAAAAAAGAAATTTACCCTAAAAAAAAAACCGTCTCTGGTAAGAAATAGAGTTGTATACAGACTCTAGTAGTATCAAAGGAGACTCAGCAATCATCAAAATTCACCCAGCAACCCTCCAACTTCCTTTAGAAGGAAAAACTAAGGGCATATGCGACTGTTCGCAGTAAACTCATGTGTGTACACGGAAATAGCAGTGAAACCCGCGTATATACGCGACTGTGAGTTCAAAACTCACGTACAAGAAGAAATGTGCATAAAAATAAAGGCAAACAGACAAGCTGAGACAAACTTCACACCAATCACATACTACCAGGCAAACATGCTCCCAAACTCGACACAAAAATAAGAGAAATAGAGCAATTCAAAGTCATTGAATGCTGATAGAAAACCCCCAAAGGATAACTACTAGGAACTCCCCAGCATAGTCGCCAATTCTGTTATGGAGAGAAATTCCTATGGCTTGGGGTACCACAACAGACAACTTGACTCCAGAAATCAATCATTTCCAATATGCAATAGAAATTAAATAGCTAACACTAAAGGATCAGACCTCGTACCTTATTCTGGACGATTGAAGTAGATCCCCGTTGAGCTTTCCAACTCCAGCTTGAATTGATAAATCACTTCTTCAACAACAAGTAAACAAGACAAGCATACTATATATTGGTGTTAGATCTATTCTAGCATATATAATCAACAATGTATAAGCATTTGAAACCAGCCATGGATAAACTATTAATTCAAACATACATTATTGGACAGGAAAAGATATTTCTATTAATATAAAATCAGAGATTACAATGGATACAACCTCTGTCGGCACGTCTGTGAATCGGAGAAACTGAATCCCCCACTTGGGCCTCCACCACCTCAATCCTCCATCTCTCGATAGCAAGCTCACAAGCAAAGGCAAGCTTGGGAAGAATACAAAAGTGCTCCAAGAGACAAAGGGATGCAGACTCAAGCACAAGTTCTGGCAATAATGAACTATAGTTTCTTTGCTCTCAATTCTCTCTTATGCCTTCAATGTACCAAAGAGTTCCTTATATAGCTTTTCAAAGGGGTAATGAAAGGTCGAATCTGAGCGATCTCAAGGCATATGGAAGGCCAGGAGTCAAGTGAGTTGGATCCATATCAAGGAAAACTCCAAAAGGATTTGGATTATGCACACATCCCAATGTATGCGGTTTTAGGGGTCAAACCTGTGTATATACGCGATTATAGGTTTAAAAGTCACATGTATTAATTTTCACATGTTTTTAGGGATGGTTTAGGAAACATCAAAGGACAAAAAATGGTCCAAGGGATCTAAGGAGTCTGCAGAGGGACAGGGGAAGGCCATACAAGTGTGATTCACCTGGTGTGGTAAAATCAGCTATAACACTCATGGTCAATTTAACCCTGTTTTAGTAAGACAACGAGCTCGAGAGAGTAAATACCCTTTGTGGAAGTATTGACAAGGAAAGAAGGGCCTGGAGTAAATCTTGGTGGGGGAGACAATGTTTGTTGGAGTTTCAATTTCTGCAAGAATGAGTTCAAGAGCACATATTACCGGGTTAAGGGGCATTTGTTGGCCCTTCCTTGTGGGATTTCTTCATGCAAAGCAACAAGTAACACCCAAAGGAGAGAGATGGAAAAAGAGGATTGAGCTGGATTAGGTAAGGTGGTAGCAGCAAGCAAAACACAACAAAATGAGGATTCTCTTTCATTCTTGAGGAAACCCTCTAGCAGAAAGCCTCCACCTAACCGGTATGGGAGTGAGGTTGATAGTTATCCAACAAGAAAGAGGCTAACTACAAGTGGTCCAATGGGTAGTATTTTCCAACAAGAGGCACAAGAATAGGTGGACCTTATAATTGCATTATTTTTCTACCTCTACTTCATTTCATTCAATGTTGCATGGTCACCATTGTTCATAGAGATGTGTCGAAGTCCAATTGAACGAGCTCCAACAGGTTATGTGCCTCCTAGTTCAAAGAAGCTTAGAACTACATTGTTGGTTAAGGCAAAGAAGGAGGTGGTTAAATTTTTTGATCCAATTAGATCATAATGGCCTTTAGTCAGTGTGTATTGTTTCTGATGGATGGATGGATACAACACGCCATCCACTCATCGATTTCATGGTCTCTTCCCCAAATGGACCAGTGTTCTTGAAAGTAGTGGATGCTCTTAGCAAATATAGGGATGCAGAATATATGGGTGAGTTGTTCATCAAATTCATTGAAGACGTAGGTGTTGAGTCTTGTGCACAAATCATCGCAAACAATGCTCTTGTTTACAAGGCTATTGGAATGATCGTGGAAGCTAGATATCCATAGGTATTTTCATTTTGTACACCTTGTATAATATGATAATTGCATTACTAATTTTCTCATTCTTTGAATTTAGCGCAAGATTCATCTAAGCCCTAGGGGAAAGGTCAATTTATAGATTTTCATTTGAGTTGTTAGTTGTAGTATTGTAGAGTCTAGAGTCTAGAATCATTTATACTTTCTTTTATTAATCTTACGGGTATTTTGGACACCTTTCATTGTCCATTATTTGAATTTATCATTGAATCCTATTGCTTCAGATGTGACATGGATTGGAAAACTTATTAAGGATGCATGCCATATTGATAACTTTGTGCAAAACCGTGACAAAACTACACCAATGTGCTCACAATCTACAAAGAGTGCATACATATTTTATTGTTGAAGATTGCATATACGCAATTTTCTTCCTCATTCATCATGCTCAACAGGTTAGAGTTCAAAACCGCTCTTGGGTCCATGGCTATTTCATAGTTTTGTTCCTTTTGAAAAAAGTGGATCAGATTGCTTCACAAAAGGTAAAGGACACAGTGCTATATGATGGGTTGTGGGAGAGGGTAGATCTTACCATTAAGATCATGGACCCGATCATTTCTTTGTTGCGGTTTGTAGACACGGACCAACCCATCCTAGCAGATGTTTATGAGGGGTGGGATTCCATGTTTGAGTCCGTGAGGACCATTGTTGTGGAGAATGAACGTGTCGTGTATGAAACATTGGCATAGAAATTATGGTCCATCATACATGATATTCTTATCTCCAAGTGGGATAATAATTGCACACCTTTGCATTGCTTGGCCCACTCATTGAACTGCAAGTACTACAGTGGCCTTCATGCAAAGTTCCTCCTCACATGGATGGAGAGATTTCATGGGGGAGGAAGATAGAATTTAGACGACTACTTCAAGATAGAGACATGCTTGACGAGGTGGAGGAGGTTTGCAGAGTTTTCCACTGCCACTGAAAGATTTGGAGGCGATGAGGTGCTTAGAGACAGGGGGTTAAGAAACCCTATGTTTGGTGTGCAACTCATGGGGGAGCATGCCTTGTTCTACAAAAGGTAGTCTTGAGGGTCATCTCTCAAGTTAGTTCATCCTCTTGTTGTGGGAGGAATTGGAGCACATATGGGAACTTGTACAGTTTGAAGAAAAGAAGCACTGAGCAGTTGAGGGTAGAGATGATGGTGTATGTGCACTCCAACCTTCGTCTTATTTACAAGAAGATGGAGGAGTTAGTGAAGGGAAATCCAAAGATGTGGGATTTCTTTCCTGATTATAGGGGTTTAGACAACAATATTGAGTTGGCATTAGAAAAGATGGATCTTAATGATCCACTACTAAATCTAGTCACTTTTGATAATGGCGAACCTTTGGAGGCGTCATCCTCCAAAGCTAGTCTCCATTTAAAATATCTCTTGAATTAAGCATGAAGTAGTAAAGAACAGAGTTTAAATGACAAATGGCCCAAATACTAGGTTTCCTAATGAGTTTTGCATAAAACTTATTGCAATATTTAGTTTAGCTAATTTTAGGTTATTAAATTATGAAATCAATGGCATAAACCAAGAATTTATGGGCATCTGGTTTAAAATGTAGATTTTGTGAGTGTGTGTTATTTTACTTTTATTTATTTATTCTAAACAATATTAACCTATGTGAGGTGTGAGTGTGCCTAATGGCTAAGAACTTAACCTATGTGAGGTGTGAGTGTGCCTAATGGGAAAGAGGACTTCGGTTATGCTTTATGTCAATTTTTTCTTTCATTTTATTTTAAGACATTATCTTGGTTGAATAACAAGTTTCTACTTTATTGTCTTCAACCATACATACATAATGAGAATGAATAGGAACAATAACAAAGGAGAATTTGGCTATGTTTTATATAAATTTTTTCTTTCCAATTTAATTTTAATAATGTTCAAATAGTGTGCCCAGTCTTGACCCTATTCTAACTAGGGTTGTAAAAACACCCCCTTCCCTTTATGCAATGACCATGTTAATGGGTAGGATAGGCATTGTCGTCAATACTTAATGCCAAGGATGCTTTGTTGCCACGTCTGTATGATCCGGTCTGCTTGTAGATTGAATGGATGCTTTGTTGCCACGTCTGTATGATCCGGTCTGCTTGTAGATTGAATGGCAGACGAAATTGCAGCAAGACCGAAGATTGAATGGCAGACAAAATTGCGGCTACCCCCAAATGGTTATACAACCACCGGAGCCAACCAACGTCAAAGAATTGATGTACCCCACAACCAGCAAACCCCAAGAAAAAATTGCAGGTGATGAATTGGGCAGTGACAATCAGTCACCATAATAAAAATAATCCAAGAGATCACTATCCAATTACCCTCCGACATCAAAATCAGAATGGACTGCGTGCACCATCTAAGTTTTTGTCAAACTCCTCATGACTTTCATTTTTTCTTACGTTAAATTTCAGCAAAGTCAATATTTAACACAGTAAATTATGGAGCATTTTCATTTTTTTTTTTCATTAATATAAGAATATAACGGATTTTATTAGTATCTTAGTGGATCCAAAAGATAAATTGACTTTAGACTTGCTGGGTAAATATAGAAAAGACGTAATCAAACAATATTGTTTGATTAACTTATAAATACAAAGGACTACTCCTATCTAATTAGAACACTAGCACTGAACTTTAATTTCAATCGTTGGAATCTTTAGCGGTGACAATACTAAATGTTGTCTCTAAAAGTCAAAGATGATTTTTTTTAATGGTTTGGTGAAGATATGAACCAGTTGATCCTTTGCTCTATTAAATTGTAACAATGGGATGTTTCCTGGATGTTCATGAAATCAAACTTGTGTCCAAAAGAAAAGAATATTCTAAAGTGATTTTCCTATCATCAGTGCTACTCTTAAAGTCACTATCTATGTATCCATTGAGGTTTTGTCTTCAGAAATTGTGTACCATAAACCATAATTAATTGTACTTATGACATAACTCATACTTCTTTTCCCAACTTTCTAGTGAGAGCCTTTAGAGGACTCCATAAATATGAAAATGAAACCAATTGCATACATTAAATCTAGTCTAGCTGCAATAAGATACATTAGGCTACCTACAAGCCTCTTAAACAAAGTTGAATTTATTTCTGGTCTTTTATCATACTTGCTCAATTTTGTGCATGTGAATATGGGTGCTTCTGCTAGTTTGCATTTATTCATTATGAACCTCTTAAAAATGTTTGTAGCATACGTATGCTGAGATATACAAATTCCTTGAGCAAATTGCTTAATTTCTATGCCCAAAAAGTACTTCATAAGGCTAAGCTTAGTCATCTCAAATTCTTTTTTTATGACTAATTTTAATTCTTCTATCTGCAAATTTCTAGTATAAATCATATCATCAACATAAAGACAAACAATCAGAATTTTACCTTGTTGATCTGCTTTTGTGTATAGAGTAGGCTCATTACTGCTTTTGTTGAATCCATTGTTGGGCAAGTAAGAGTCAATTATGTTGTACCATGCTCTTGGGGCTTGCTTCAGACCATACACGACCTTCTCCAACTTGTACACTTTGTACTTAGGCCTTTCACTGAAATCCTAGTGGTGGATCCATGTACACCTCGTCATCTAGTATACCATTGACAAAGTTTGACTTCACATCCATTTGGTATACTGGCCACTTGTATTGGGATCAAACGGATAACACAAATCTATTGGTATATAACATTGCTACTGAAGAAAATTTTTCTCCATAATCAACTCTTGGTTGTTGAGAAAATCCTTTGGAAACAAGCCTTGCCTTATGCTTCTCCACCTTTCCTTTCTCGTTCAACTTTGTCTTGTAAACCAACTTGACACCAATATTGGTTTTGTCTATTTGTAGATCAATAAGATCACATGTCTCGTTCCTTTCAATGGCATCAATTTCATCATTCATGGTTTGTGTCCAAAGTCCTTCCTTCACCTCTTCTTTGAAATATGTGGGTTGATAGCATAATAATGCAAATGAGCTTGTTGATTCATTTTGTCCTCTTGGTCATAAATTTTGTCTTAGATTCATTATTCTCTGGTTTCTCTTAGTGAATACCGAATCATTGCTTGAAGAAGAACTATTTGTTGGTCGTTCTTGTTGTCTCTTTACTTGCAATATTGGAAACCGAAGGTCTTAGTGTTCTGTATTTTCCAATTGTTCATCTATTTCAAGAGATGGAATCTGATTATCAACTAGCTCATTTTCTTTCTCACTCCATGAATTTTCTTCTAAAAATTTGACATCTCTGCCAACCACAAGCTTCTTTCTATTGAGTATACAATATGTATCGTTTGGAATGTTCACTACATCAAATTAAAATACACTTTTCACTTGTTGTGCGGCTTCCTTCTTAGTTCCTATGGACCATGTGAAAAATGTTATGTAACCAAAATTTATGAAGTGAGAGACACTTGGCTTTGTGCCATTCCATGCTTCTTGTGGGTACTTTGTTTTTCACATTTGTTATTGGTGATGTTTTCAATATGTATATTGAACATGCAACAACTTCAACCCAAAACTCATTGGCCAAATTCTTGGCTTTAATCATACTTCTTGCCATGTTCATGATGGTTTAATTCTTTCTTTTAGGCTCTCCATTCTGTTGTGGAGTATACCTAATTGTAAACTGCGTGTTGATACATCATTGTCTATAAAAATATGCAGTCTCTTTTGAGTCATATATTTAAAACCTCCATCTGATCTAAGAACATTGATGTATTTGCCACTTTATTTTTCAACCAAAGCCTTGAATTCAATGAGCTTTGAGAAAGTTTCATATTTTTTCTTAAGGAAATATACCCATATTTTCCTACTAAAATAGTCAATAAATGTTAAGAAATAATAGTTACCACCTATTGGATGATTTTGCATGGGACCATAGAGGTCTCTATGAACTAGCTCAAGGTGTTCTTTCGCTCTATAGGATGCTTCTAGAAAGTTATCCCTTTGATGATTTTCTTGGATACAACTTTCACAAGAACTGGTTTTTTCATTCATCATGGGAAATCCCTTAACCATTGATTTCATTTGCAAGTTATCAAAACTTCTAAAATGTAAATTCCCATATCTACAATGCCACAACTAGGTCTCATCTATGCTTGATACGTTATGTGCATATAATTGTGATTAGTTTACACTTATTAAATTAAAGGGAACATTCTGTTTTTTTGTCATCTCTACTTTTTCTATGAGTCTTCTACTAGGTGACTTTTGTAAAATTGTACATGTAGTACCCTTAAATCTAGAAACTTAATCCTTTGGACTCAATTGTTCTACACTTATGAAATTATGCTTGAGTTGGGGCATATAGAATAAATTATGAATAGGGTTCTTCTCAATTTGTTGGTTAGGACAAAGGTAATACCTTTTCCTTTGGATTGTACTTTTTTAATTATTTTGTAAGTTTGCACATTCTATTAAACTGAAAAGTCAAAAGTCAAAAGTCTGAGAATAGTCGGAGGTGGTGATAGGTGGTGAAACCACCACTCGAGCCAATAAAAAATACAAAGTATTATGGAGTGACTGAAACAAATAAAGTTCAATGGCCTTGGGTGCCATGAAAACAAAAAAATAGCTCTTAATCCACTTGTTATGCCAATTAACAAAGTATTTAACAGGAGACAAAATAACAACCTATAACAAAATTACTTGATGTAATAGTCCGAACTAGAAAGAGGCCGAGTTGTCACTAGAGACATGAATAGGATTAGTGGGGACGGGGCTCCTCCAAGATGGGGCAAGCCCATCCACCTTCGTCAAGTTTGGTAACAAGAATATTCCCTGGCAGAGGAGACATCTTGTTGCTCGGGCCTTCACTATCTCGCACATGTTCGAACAAAGGTTCAATGGTGGAAGGGATGGGAAAGGGCGCGCTAGTGGCATCTTTCGAAACTGGTGCCAAACCTTGCCCACAAATATTCCTCCCTTTGCACTTCTACACCCTACATCCATGGTGGTAACGCATCTCTTCCCACTAGCCAAGCATTTCCATGCAAAGGTGTCTTCCAAGCTAGTTCTGGTTGTCCATATTAGTCATCTTGGCCTTGATCGAGAGAACTGTGTTGCAAGCCAAGCTCCATCTCCCCAACGTGTCCTCCATGAGAACCCCCATCATGTTTTTTATCAGCCAATAATGGTTATTTTTTCCTCCACCCCTCCTTGTAGCAGGCCACTCGTTCACCAGATGACCTTCCTAATCATTAATTAAGACACAGACAGGAATTGAGATTCTAGCTTCGTAACCTTCCTCCGCAATTACACTCATATCACATTGTGTTTTTCCTCAGCCGCTGCTGCCCCTTCTAGGGGTTCCCCATTTCCTAGACGTCTTGGAGACCGGAGCTTAAGGGTGTCGCTGGTGGGGGTGGTGGAGCTGCAATACCAACAACGACAGGAGGAGTTGTAGAGCAAGTTGTCCGTGTAGAGCAGAGGTGAAAATGTAAATACACGACGACAAGAAAACACCCACTACAGAGTGCCAACAGATAATGCTTCCCTCTTCCATGGGTAGCCGCTTAACCTGGTCACTCTGTACCAGCTTATAACTTGCACGCTCCATACCAACCTCCATTGAAACCAGATTAAATTCCGATGGAATAGGATCGACCTTCAATAGTCTAGGACTAGACATCTTAACCCACCTGTAATGAGGAGTTGAGGGCTCGTGGGGGAGGTTTAATGACCCCGTCATGTGTGGTTCCACATTGTCGGCTCCCGGATCGAGGCATAATGCGTTGTAGGTGGGGAAAGATGGCACCTGCATTCGGATACCTTTGGATTGCACTTGATAATCATTATCAAGACTTATTTATGATGTTGCAAAAGTATTAATGCTAGTAAATAGATGTTTGTTACATGTCACTATGATTACTACAACAACTATCCAACAACCAAATATCCTTGTTGTTGATGGTTTCTTTAGTGATCTGGCGTGAAAGGAACATTGATTTATATGTTCCTTCATCAATATTACATACATGAGCTCTTCCCTTATTTAAGTCTTTTTTCATCCTACATTCACTCGATGTCTGATGCTCCTCTTGGGTTTCGTCGTTCGATGTTTTATTGGGGTTTTGAATTTTTTATGTCCAATGCTCTTTAGGACCAAACATATGATTCTCTATAGGTTCTTTGTTCGGTTCTCCTCTCGATATCTTGTTCGGTGCTCTATTGATATCATGCCCAATGCTTTATCAGGGATCTCCTTTGATGCTCCTCTTAGAATCTCATCTGATGTTTTACTCGAGATCTCTTCTAATGCTCTATTGGGTTCTCTTATGATGCGTCTATTGGGATATCTTTTGACGCTCTTCCAAGATATTGTCTGATAATTATATTGAGTTCTCTATCCAATGTTATATCGGGTTCTCGTCGACAATCTATTGAAGATCTCTTTTGAGACTTCTTTCAGGATATCCTCTGATGTGATATTGGGTCCACCTCCGTTGCATCTTTTAGGATCATGTTCGACACTCTATCAGGTTCTCATTAGAGGAAATTTAGGGTCTAAAATGGGCCTTATAAGAAAACGTGCCAAAATAATTTCTTGTGAGTTGGAATTCAAGAACCAATAGAATTTCAATAAAATGAGTCAACCATAATGGTTGAATTGACATATTTGTCATAAAAAAAAACTACTTTTTTTGTTTGTATTTTCGACATATCTCCCTGTGCTTTTACTCAAATTTCGATCGGGAGAGCTCGTTGGATGCGGAATTTGATTCTGCATCCAATGAGTACCCACACTGCATACTTTTGACGGACCCCGATACCCCAAAAAGAAGAAATACATGAAAAAACGTGATGATGATGACCCCAAAAACAAGAAATACATGAAAAAACGTGATGATGACATCATTATCACGTTTTTTCATGTATTTCTTGTTTTTGGGGTATCGGGGTCCGTCAAAAGTATGCAGTGTGGGTACTTGTTGGATGCAGAATACATCATCATCACGTTTTTTCATGTATTTCTTGTTTTTGGGGTATCGGGGTCCGTCAAAAGTATGCAGTGTGGGTACTCGTTGGATGCAGAATCAAATTCCGCATCCAATGAGCTCTCCCGATCGAAATTTGAGTAAAAGCACAGGGATATATGTCGAAAATACGAACACAAAAAGTAGTTTTTTTCTTTCTTCCTCGAAAATTAATAAATATTATTTTATTATTTTAACTATTATTTTATTATTTTACCTATTATTTTATTATATTCCTTAGGAGGCCCATTTTAGACCCCAAAATTCCTCTAATGCATGTTTCTTTTGAGATATCCTTCCATGTGCTAATGGGTTCTCCTCCAATGTGCCTTTTGGGATATCCTCCAATGCACTTTTGGGATCTTCTCTAATGCAACTTTCAGGCTCTCCTTTGATGCACTTTTAGGATCTTCTTCAATGTGAATTCTGGGCTCTGCTTTGATACAATTTTGGGATCTTCTCTAGTGTGACTTTTCAAGATCTCCTCTAATGAATTTTTGGGTTCTCCTTTGATGTGAATTTTGACCTCTCCTATCATGCACTTTTGGGCTCTCCACTGATGCACCTTTTAGGTTCATCTCCGATGACATGGGTGATTCTTGCAGCCATTGATCTTCAGGAACGAATCAATCTTGATTGTTGATTCACTTCGGGGTTTGTTGAGTTTTTGGAATGGCAAACCTAGTTCATATTTTTTTGGCTTGGCTAGATCATCCAATCCATAACCGATCTACTTCATTTTTTTATTAATATCCTCCCCAATTTTTAATCAATCTATTCTCCACTCTATGAAGAGGCTTAAACCGTTCACTTTAATACCATGTTAAATTTTAGAAGCAAGGGGAGTATTGAACACAATGAAACTATGGAGCATTTTTGTATTCTCTTATCATTAATCTTAGAATATAAAGGATTACATTCATAGCTAAGTGGAACCAAAACATAAATTGATTTGTATACTATGGAGCATTTTTGTATGTTACTCTCATTAATCTTAGAATATAAAAGATTACATTCATAGCTTAGGGGACCCAAAACATAAATTGGTTTCTAACTAACTTTCTAAATAGAGAAAATACTTAATTGATTCTTACTTTGTTAAGCACTATTGTCTAACTAACTCATAATCACTGCTCGTAGCAAACTGGAATAGGGGAGATTACACACTTCAACATCTTAGACTAGAAAAAAGGTACATATGACATCGATGCATAGTCTATAAAATAGTTTCTTATGTCACCCTTTACCATATTTTTATTACTCTTCACGACAAGAATAATAATTTCATCCTCCCAATTTTCATATATTCTCTATTTATGTTATTTGAATATTGGTGGGATGGAGAATATCTACTATAAGCAATGTAAAACAATAAATACAAGGATTTAGTTTTAATACTGAATAAAAGTGTTTGAAGCTACATCTAGAGCTAAACCACAAGAACTGCAAGAAGGATGCCAACCTTCTAGCCATGGATTCAAGCAAGGAGTTAGAACGTAGCTCATTTGTGGATGAAAAGATTATATGTACCATATTGTAGGAGGTGAATTTGAGTACACTTCACCCTAAGGAAGAGAAAGAGATGACAAACATCTTCTGTCTCAAGTTCTAGGTGAAGAATACTAATATCGATGTTCTATTCGATTTTGGTTCATATGAGAATCTCATGGTAGAGGATTTGGTACACAATATTTGATTGGACGTACATTATCATCCCAGTCCCTACTCATTGGGATGGGTCAATACGGATGCAGAACTTAGAGTCATGAAAGAGTGCAAGATAAAAATTTCCGTAAGTGCATAGTATGTCGATGAAGTGGAGGTAGGTTTAGTACCTGTGGATGTTTGTGGTGTAGTGTTCATAATCCCCTACATGTATATGATAGATGCAATCTTCATGAGTAGAGGAAACTAATACCACTTGATTAAGGATAAGAAATCCTTCATCATTAATGTGCATAAAGGTAAATCAAAGATCTCTCTGGTCAGTGCTAACCAAGCAAAAAATCTAATTAGTTCAAGTAGGAAGCTTGTATTTCTTTTCTAAACACATAGTCAACAATAAGGTGAATTTGTAAAAGTGAAGCCATTTCTTGAGAGATGTACCAAAGAACAGAAACAATAGTTGGAGATCCTTTTGCAGGCATACAGAGAAGTGTTCTAGGAGCCTAGGGGGTTGCCTTCTAAGAGGGTGGTTGAGCGTGAGATACAATTATTTCTGGATTCTCCATTTTCAAACATCATATTGTATAAATAGTCTATCATAAAAGCATAAGAAGTGAAGAAGAAGTTGTATAGTTCTTTGAGTAGGACATGATCCGACCAAGCACCTCACCTTGTAAGTCACCTATATTAATAGTACAAAATAAGGATGGGACTTAAAGGATGTGCATCAACTAAATAGCCTTCAATGAGATCATACTTAATAATTAAGGATGAAGAGACCTGGAAGACCGTGTTCAAGACTAGGAAAGGTTTATATGAATGGTTAGTAATGTCATTTGGTTTATGCAATGCACTACCTACATTTATCCATTTGATGAATGATGTATTATTCCCTTTCATATACGTGTTTGTTTTACTCTATCTATATGGCATACTGGTTTATAGTGCTATCTGGGAAGATCACATCTCGCATCTCAAGCAGATGTTTGAGACTCTAAAAAAGCACCAATTTCTGGATAATTTGAAGAAACATGAGTTCTCAAAGCAATCCTTGGTGTATTTGCGGTATGTGATTGGTGGAGGAGCACTCAAGAGTTATCTTGGAAATATAGAGTCCATTACTAAGTAGCCTATCCCTACAAATGTCATTGAATATAGGATCTTTTTGGGGAAGACACAATACCTTTGGAAGTTCATAGCTTCCTTTTTTTATGGGTGCACTCCTTTATGTCTCCACAACCAAAAACAAGGGGTTATAGTGGGGAAAGAATCAACAAAAATCCTTTGAAGAGCTGAAGTAAAAGTTCAGATATGTGCAAGTTCTTGCATCACCTAATTTGTGGAAACCTTTAAAACTAGAGACAAATTAAAGTGGGTATTATATGGGTGGTTTTGATTCCAAGAGGGGGTCTAGTATGCTATCATTCTGAAATTTTTCATGGGGGAGTCCTAAACTAACCTACCTACAACAAGGAACTATATTCCCTACTTAAAGATGTTAAGAAGTGGAAGGAATATATGATGGGAATGGAGACCATCATTCACACTAATCACCATCCATTGTAGTATTTATAGGCCCAGAGTAAGGTAATATAGACAAAGCATTATAAGTCGATTGGATTGTTATAAGAATTCCATCTAGTCATCAAATATAAGAAGGGAAGTACAAACAAGCTAGTTGACATGTTCTGAAGGTCACCTACAATGAAAATTATAACTTTGGTAACTATTATGAATATGGAGCCTTTCACCCATGTTACATTCAACGAGTAATACACAGAAGATGAGAAATCCTTGCATTTCAATAGCTACAAGGAAAATAACATGTAGAAGAAGGTGACAAGAAATATTTCAATAGCTACAAAGACAAACTTTGTGTGCCTAAAGGAGAAATATTGCAGCTTATCAGAGAGGCACACACCTCGAAAGTAATAGGTCATTTTGGTGTATGGAATACAGTTGCAAACATACAGAGGTATGCTCACTAGCATAGAATGAAAGAATATGTAGCTTAGTTTATTAGATGGTGCATACTTTGTTGTACAAGAAATCCCAACAATAGGAAGCAAGGTCTATACCATCCCTTGCATGTTCATATGAAACCATGGAAGAGCATCTCCATGGGTTTTATAGGTGGTATTCCAACCACAAGGAAGGGACTTGACTATTTGTTTGTTGTGGTTGACATATTCAACATGGGTATTCTTGTGCCTTATAAGAAGACCATCAAAGGACAATAAGTAGAAAACATGTTCTTTGAATAGGTCTGGGTGCACTTTTGAGGGGTTAAAATCAATGGTATCCAAAGTCTCAGGATGAAAATTTGATCTACATACAACACTCTTGTAACATAGAAGTCCACACTTCCATTGGGAAGTCACCTTTTAAAACTAGTTTTGGATACTCGCCACCTTCACCTCTAGATGTTTTTCATGGAAAACAAGGGGGGATGAGGGAAGACACCACAAATGAAATAGTATGATATGAAAATTTCATTAAGAACATTAGGTAGACTTGTTTGCAAGTACAAGTGGCATTAAAGAAGTCACAAGAAAAGTAGAAAGAAAGACATGACCAACAAAGAGTTGAGAAAATATTCAAGGTGCGAGAGAAAGTATGATTATTTGAATAAGGAAAATATACATGGTTCTAGTCAGAAGATCAAGGATATGAAATATGGTCCTTTTGAGATATTGGAAAAGGTGGGAGATAATTCCTACAAACTTGATTTACCTCCATACTTGCATATTTACTCTCTAGTGAATGGGGAAAATATGAAACTGTATGAACTTTCTATGTTGTATCAGGTACTTGAATAGGTCTTTCCTTATTTAGAGAAGTGAGCACCAGAGGCTTCGGTAGAGTTAACATAATACATAGTGTTGTAGAATATGTCCAAAACTACTAGGATGGGACAATATGAACTCTTCTAGAAGTGCTCCTCTAATCAGAAGATTAACCTATGCAGTTATGATGATTCATATTGGGCAGGTAGTGCCACTGATTGGAGGAGCACTTCGGGTTGTTGCTTTAGTTTGGGATCCGACATGATCTTCTTGTTTAGTAGGAAGTAGTCCGGCGTGGCGCTGAGTACAACCGAAGTAGAGTATGATTTAGCTTGCTCGGCTAGTTGTGAGGCAGTATGGTTGCAGAAGCTAGTGTTTGATTTGTCTGATCGCCAATTAGAGGTGACTTGTATCTATTGTGCAAACATATTTGCGTGAAGTTGTCAGAGAACCCAGTGTTAAATCACAAGTCGAAGCATATCGAGATCAAGTTCTACTATATCATGGATATGGTATAGGGAGGAGCAGTGAAGTTCCAATATGTGGAAAAGGACGTGCAGATAACCGATGTAATAACCAAGCCGCTAGCGAGAGTGAAGTTCAAGTACTTTAGAGAATGACTTGGTGTGATCCAGAATGAGGCCCCTAGAAAGTGGTGTTGGAAAGGGGTTAGAAGGTGCAAAGCACACTCCCGCCATCGACAGAAGGAACAGTTGACCACGCAAAAGGAGAAAACGACAATTCAGGAAGTCTTGGTTAAATTGGTTAGTAAATTGGTCAACTGGACCCTTTTGTAACAACTGAGTAATCCTATAAGTAAAGTTAGAAGGATATTCATAAAACAATCGAAGAATCATCAGCTTTTGTAATCAATTCTTATCTGCGGAGGAACAAATTTATTTTCTGGTAGGAGGCTAATCGACCAAGAGATGTTTTTTTTTCTTTTCTGTGATGTATTTTTGAAATTGATGATATGAAGATTTTGTTGGCGACATGATTCTCTCTCTTGCTTTCATTTCTGTTAGGTATGGTTGATGAGGTGAATTCTTTAATGATGCTACCTCTATGTTTTCATGGTTATGTTTGAGTGATGCGAAGCCTTGAAATATCTATTGGTTTGCTATATGTCTATGTCTTTGTGTTATGAATATGAATCTGAATGATGATGATAATGTGTCTTTCTCGATCTAATTCTGTGTAAGTGCGAATGAGTTGATCTCACTAATGATATCGGTTAAACCTTGGATTTCTAGTCAATGTTGCGATATAATAACTAGTAGTGTGAAAGTCCTCTTCCATCTACATAAAATTGGTTCTTGCATCCCTCCTTTAGACATATCGGGTGAGACTGCACCTGCTTTGTAGGTGTTGCTGGATAGGGTAAAACTTGTCTGGGTCGATGTTCAGGGAATTCGAGTCGATGGGTGTCAATATCTATGTGGAGTGAAGCCTTATCGACATGATATTGTCAACAAATGGATCCCCTTTCGACATGATAGTATAAACAAGAGGGAGTAACGACTTCTAGCATAGTCGGAGAAACAGATTGTCTTGGTGACATAATCAGTCCTGGCATGATCCAATGCTAGAGATGGCAAGAGACCAGAAGATGCAGATGCATGATATCTCACATGGGAAAGTAGACACGTTGTCCTTGAGCGGAAAATAACCTATCATGGTATACATGTTGCTCAGACGCAATCAGTCCTGTGGGTTGTCCTGGAGTGTAAAAGATCCTGGCATGGTATGAAGGTTTCTCATATGTAATTAGTCCTGGTACGAGTTGTCCTAGAGTACAAACGATCTTGGCATGGTATGCAGGTTTCTCATACGTAATCAATCATGTGGGTTTTCCTAGAATGTAAAAGATCTTGGCATGGTACACAGGTTGTTCAAACGTAATAAGTCTTGGAAGGTTATCCTGGAACAAAAAAGATCCTGGTGCGGTACGTAGGTTGTTCAGATGTAATAAGTCCTTGAGGTTGACCTGGAATAGAAAATATTCGTGTGTGGTACGTAGGTTGTTTGGTCGTAATCAATCCTTGTGTGTGTGTTCCCATGTTGGATATGGTGAGGTGAAGGAGCACTTGGTGTGCACCTTGGAAATTGTCACATAGTGGTAGATGCAGGTAGTCTTGGTGATGTGAATAAGTCCTGGAGTGATCCTATGTTTGTAGAATGCAGGTTGACCATAGAGAGACATAATGCACTTCATTTTCTCCTAGGTGATTCTCGTATAATGGAAGACGCAGGTTGTATTAGTGATGTGAAAGACTTGGTGTGCTCCTATGTTTGTAGAACGTAGGTTGTCTATGATATGCATCAATGTTGTGCTCTATGTGTTCTATGCAGGATGATGAGATGGTATGCATACAATGAGATGACAGTAGGATATGATGGTGATTACAATGGCAATGTAATGAATGGTCCTAGGTTGTACCTATGTGATGGATTGCTCGTGGATATGATGAAAGACCTAGATGAGGACTAGAACTACACCCAACATGAAACATGACTAGCTCTATGGAAAATTTCGATGACAGATAGTACTATTCGATGATCGACAAGATGAGAACTATGGAAACAACTTTCATGATGACTTCACCATATGTCTTTATGACTGTGGAGAGAGAGAATATCTTCCTAGTTAAGAGAGAGTGTTGTATTTGTAACTTCGGAAGATATTCTGATGTATATTATCATTGTCTATTGTTGTACCCCCATCGAAGATATATTTCCCTCCTTTTAGGATGTCATTATTTTGTATGGTCCTTGAGGTATAATTTTCGTTGTATGTCGATGCAATAGTCCACGGTATAATATAATGTAATGTAGTTTTAGAGTCTCTCTAGGAGAAGTCAGCCTTGTTAGGGTTAGAGTCGGACAAGTCAAGTTGGGAGGTCAGTGACTTAAAGGGTATAAATAGGGAGGCTCCCTCCCTCATTTATACACACTCACACTCACTCAAGTTTGCATGAGGAGAAAGAGAAACAAGGAGAGATAGATAATCAAAAGACTGATTATTATTGGATTTTTCCATCTTGTTGTATTGTCTTAGTGACAGGACTATTTGGAGGAAGTTTGCGGGGTTTTGTCCTTTATGGTTTCCTGAAGGAAAATCTTTGTCTTGTGTATTTGATCTATCTTATGTAACTTATCGTTGTCTTTATTCTTTTAGATAAAGATCCTAATCTAGATAAATTAGATTAAAAAAACTAATAACTATAGCATTTTATAGTGCCTGCAATACTCTCAAAGCATGTACTCACGCATTATCCATATCAGAGGCATTTTACATCTCTTGTAAAAGAAGCTCCACTTAGTCAGAACTATTGACCAGAATGTCTGCAACAACCCCTTCAACCTTGTGAAAATATCATTCACAGTAGGATCTAGGAGCTAAGGGAATCCTCACAATTCAAGTTTACTCACAAAATATACACAAAACAGTAGAAAGAGTAAAATTAACACATACAAATGTAGTCAATAAAAAAGTTTATTATGACTTTCCAAAATGTAAATATATATGGATCATGTTTATATTTCATTAGGGATAAATTGTTAGCCTTTAGAGGAAATTTGGATGCATACATGTGGTGGGCTTAGATTTGACCTCAAATACCCCCTAGGTGGACTAATGAGCTCCCAAACCATCCCAAACGGGCACGAATGCCTATGTGGACATGGCTGGAGCATGATAGGACATAAATGATGGTAGGGTAGGCATGGGTGAGTGGGAGTGGCTCTAGGAATCAATAAATGACTAAGAAGAGCAAAAAAAGCACCAAATATGTGCACTAGTGCCTCTAGTCAACCAGTTTCCCTATTTTAAGGGATGGGGAGAGAACCAAGGTCTGATTAGTCATTAATTAGGGTGATCAAAAGAGAGCGCATGGGTGCATTTATAAGTCCAAAACACCAAGGGAACCAATATTGACCAATACAACCTAGTTTTGGACCATATAACATATGCACAAGACTAATGAAAATGTGTCCTAGGTGTATGAACATGGTACTAAGGTGGATTAATGATCTAACACCCCCCCTTAATCCTACCTTAGTGAAATTACATCAACTTATTAAATACTTGGAAACTAAGGCTCAAGTCACCTCTTACAAAAATTTATTAGTCCATATAACCAAGGTAAGGAGGAAAATCTCATGGGAACAAAACCTCCCCTTTAAAATGGACATCGAGAAAAATATGAAAGTGAATATCAACCATCACCATGTGTCACCCACTCCAAGAAGTGATATCATATAGGTGAATTTATTCTCTATGAAGCTCTTGGTAAATATGTCCGCAATTTCCTTTGCGGATGGGAAATACTGCAATGATATCACATGCTCAGCACCAAGCTCCTGATGTAGTGCATGTGTATCTAAATGTGCTTGGTCCTCTGTTTCTGCACTGGATCAGTAGAAATATTGATTTCAATTTGATTTTCACACCATATTATTGTGGGTGAATCAAATGAAAATACAAGTTTCCCAAGAATACCTTGCAACCACACACATTGTGTAGCTACGTTCACTGCTCTTTTGTACTCTGCCTCAGCTGAAGAGAGAGATATGGTGTGTTGATTCTTAATTGAAAAACATATGGAACCATGTGTAAGCATGAATACATAACTTTAAGTTGACTTTCTATCAATGGAATCTCCAACCCAATAAGAATCAGTAAATCCAACTAGTTCTAGTGGAGAACCAACAACATAGTGTACCACAAAGTGTTTGGTTCCTTGCACATAATGAAAGATTATTTTTGTATCCTTCCAATGGATCAGATGAGGCTCCTAGATATATCTAGAAAAAAAACCTACAATATATTCCAAATTAGTTTGATAGTGTCTAAGATCCAACACACTCCCAATTGGTTGTATGTACAACGAGTTTCCGACCAATGGAGATGCACCAAAATCACCTAGTCTTATTCCTGAGAGGATTGGGAACTTTGATACCTTACACTAAGCCACTTTGAACTTCAATAATAGGTTTGTATCATATTTTGGTTGGCTGACCATGATCCCTGCATCATATTTCTCAATATATAATCCAAGTAATTGTTTCAACAATCCAAGGTCAGTCATGGAGAATTCATTGTGCAATGAAGACTTAATTGATCCTATGTCTTTTTGTTGATTCCTATAATCAAAATTTCATCAACATACAATAATATGACCTATAATAAATCACCAACATGCTGTAAATACACATTAGGATCATATTTACATCTTTCAAATCCAAGCGATAGGAACAATTGTCCATCTTGGCATACCAAGCCCTAGAGGCTTGCTTGAGGCCATAGAGAGACTTCTTCAACTTGCAAACAAGTGAAATATCATGAATGAAACCTTCAAGATGATGCATACATATATCCTTATGAAGGTCACCATGAAGAAAATTACTCTTCACATCCTTGTGGTGAACCTCTCAGCGCTTAGATGCAGCAATGGATTAAACTAGCCCGATAGAGTCCATCTTTGCAACCGGTGCAAATGTCTCTGTATAGTACACTACTTGGAATTGAGAGATGCCTTTGGAAACCAAACTGGAATTATACTTGATATCAGAACCATCAACAACAACTTTATTCCTATAGACCCACTTACACAGCAGTAGTTTCCTCTTGTAGGGAAAGGGAACCAATTCCCAAGTCTCATTGTCTTGTAAGGACTTGAAGTATTCTTGCATGGATGTTTTCCATCTTGAAACAAGTGATTCTTCATGATATGTCTGAGTATCAGATCCAACTATCATGAATCATCTCTCATAAATATTTAGTTCAAAAGTAGAGAAGGCATTGGGAAATGGAGATATACTCTTCCTAGAGTCTAGGGGATCTCCGGCAAGATCCCCAACTGCTTGAATAGTTTTCTCAGCCCAGTTGGGAAGAATGGGTGAGTTATGATATGAATTCATGTCATCATTATCATCATCAATATCATAATCAGAAAAATCAAAGGAAACATCATCACTTATGGAGTGGAGGATTTGAGCATTCCCCTTGAGTTAGTTCGATCTTCTGCATGGACTCTTCTTCAAACTGTACACTCCTTTCGATGAATGTTTTATGAGATGAGGGATAAAAGAGCTTGTATCTATTTTCATATTCAGCATATCCAACCATAATGGACTCCTTTATTTGAGTTTGCAATGCCTTTCTCTTCTCGGGAGAAATCCTATCCCAAGCCTTTGAGCCAAAAACACTGAAATGAGAAACATTGGGCTTGTGACCACTCCAAGCCTCAAATGGAGTTTTCCCATCCAATGATTTCTGTGGAGCTCTATTTTGAACATATGAAACACATTTGATATCTTCATCCCATATCTTAGGATTCAAATCATTTGCTTCCATCATACAGGTTTCCATCTCCTTGAGATCCATGTTCTTGGGATCTGCAACACCATTATGTTGTGGTGTGTAGGGCACAAAATGCTACATTTGGATGCCACATTCTTCACAAAGCTATTGAAAATTCTTATTGATGTAGTCCTTACCATTTCCATTCCTAATAATCTTGATCTTGTTCCGACATGCATTCTCAACTAAGGATTTGTACACTTTGAAAGTATCAAAAACCTTAGATTTTAGCTTCAGAAAATACACCCAACAGTACCTTGAGAAATAATCTATAAAATTCAACACATACCTTGAATTACCATATGAGGGTGTGGGAAGAGGCTCTATGAGATCATAATGGATCTGATCAAGCACTTGGATAGCCCTCCTTTCCTTTCCTTTCTCATATATGAGCTCAACATGTTTTCCCACTACACACCCTTTGCATGTGCCATTGAAAAACTTGATGGTAGGAACCCCTTCAAACATACTTTATTTACTTAGTTCTTGGAGGTACCTATAGTTGAGATGACCATATATTTCATGCCATATCTTTCTTGTCTCATTGGCATGTGATAGGAGCGCATTCCCTTGTGAGTATGGACGGAAGTGAGAGAATTTGTACATTCTCGAATCATGGTCAACAAAACCCACTACAACAACTTGGACTGTAGAGAATCTTGAGTCTCCACATATTTTTGAGTAAATGTTACTCACTTGGTTGTACCAGTGTGTGTCACTTGATAGAAAGAGAGTAGTTTCGTTGCTAGATCATGCACAGACAACACATTGTTGAAGTACCCATCTTCAAGATCAATCTTGTCAATCCCTTTGGCTTGGATTTTTGAATCATCACCCATGAGAATGGATGAACCACTCTAAGGGTGTAAGGCTGAGATAGAATCATGAATAGCGGCCATGTTCTTGGAGACACCTGAATCTATGATGAAGGAAGAATATCTTGAAGATCCAGCAACCAAAGCATGACATATTTCCTTGTTCTTTGAGCTTGAACCTCCCTCTTTCTTCCTTGCACCTTCTGGCAGTGGGATGTTGTTCTTCTGCAGTGGGATGTTGTTCTTCTCAAGCAGATGCACCATCATGTCAATGGTTTTCTTCATTCAAGAACTCTCTGGATGCCACCCTTTGTGACGATAAGTGAATTTTGTCTTCTCTTGTTTCTTCTTGCCTTTGTTATTGCTAGGATTCGAAACCCCATCTGAATATTTGGGCTTCTTCTTCTCTTGCTGCTTTGAATCTCTGGATTTCTTCTTGCCTTTGGCTAGATTCGAAACTATTGCAACAAGGGATTGATACTTTGTGGATTTGATGGTACCGATTTGCACCATCTTGTGTTTTTCTTGAGCCATTGGCTCCATGAAGTCTGCCAGTGACGGCATCCTCCAATTTTGAGCTATGAGCTTGATAGAGTGGAATGTTGACACAAGCATTGAATACTCTTTCCCTAGATGCAAAAGAATGGAAAAAATCAGCTTCTCCTCTTTATTTTCAATGCCACATTGTTTCAGTTGAAGCACCAGCGATTTGAAGTTAGTGAAGAAGTCCTGGATTGTCTCCAAGTGAGTTGGGCTCAATGAGATCAACTCATTTTGAGTTGGTGGCCTCTCTTCTCATAAGTATTCTCAAACAATGACTCGAGCTTGATACATAATTTGTTGGGTGTTTTTAGAATGTATACATGGAAGAGAAGGTCCCTCTAAATGTTGAGACAAAGCATCCCGAATTCCTCATCTAGTCTGTTGAAGTACTTCGATTTTTCCATAGCAGAGTCGGGCTCGGTGTCGGTCCCCTTGGTGAATCTGTATAGGCCTTTTGACCTCAGAAGGATCACCATTTAGGCTTTCCATTTAGAATAGTTTAATGGGGTAAAAATACATGAGTCTTCTCCATCTCTGCTTTCGCACTGAGTGACATAAACATTGGTTATACCTTCAATGGAAACACTCAAATTTTTTTGGAAAATGCCCTAAAAAACAACTCAAACACTTTGGTTTTGATTTTCATATCCAAAAATCTCTGATACCATGTGAAAATGTGATTCACGGTATGATCTAGGAGCTAAGAGAATCCTCACAATTCAATATTACTCACAAAATATGCACAAATAGTAGAAAGAGTGAAATTAACACATAGTAATGTAGTCAATAACAGAGTTTATTATGACTGTCCAACATGTAAATATGCATGGGTCATGTTTATATTACATAAGGATAAATCATTAGCATTTGTAGGTAATTTGGATGCATACATGTGGAAGTCTTAGATTTGACCTCAAAGCCCCCCTAGGTGGACGAATGAGCTCCCAAACAATCCCAAATGGTCACGAATGGCTATGTGGGAGTGGCCGGAGCATGCTAGGATATAAATGAGGGTAGGATAGGGGTGTGTGAGTCCATGGGTGAGTGGGGGTGGCTCTAGGAAGCAATAAATGACCAAGAACAACATAAAAGCCACCAAATACATGCACTATCAACTCTAGTCAACTAGTTTCCATGTTTTAAGGGATGGGAAGCATGCCAAGGTATGATAAGTTATTAATGAGGGTGCATGGGTAGTCAGAATGATTAAAAGAGGGCGCATGGGTTCATTTATGAGTCCAAAACACCAAGGGAACAAATATTGACCAATACAACCTAGTTTTGTACCACATAACATATGAACAAGAATAATCAAAATGTGTCCTAGTTGTATGACCATGATACTAAGGTGGATTAATTTTCTAACACACCTGATCATTACCAACCCTGTCTTCAACTAGAGAGAAAATATCTATATTTATTGTAGTAAAAAATCAGAAGTGTAAAGATTATAACTTAGGTTTTAATTGTACACATTTCCATACGTAATGAATGCAATCTATTCCATATACATCCAAATTCATTTGGATAAATTATGTTTGCACAAGCATTACATACCAAAATAGTTAGAGCATAATCTCAAGATGAACACTCTAACTTTGTGTAGATAGGTAGGCATATGGCTACTAGGGACGCAATATACTCAGAAATTGGAAAAACAAGCATGTAGATATGGAATTTCCTAAATTTTCAATAGCATCGATTTCTCATGGGAAGAAGCTACGAATTCTTGTAATAAATTTTATCTTTTCTAGACATGGTGTTTTCACTTTCGTTTTAATGTGGATTCTCCCCATTTTAGCACCATTGGTTAAACCTATCATGGATAACTACCATGGAGGAGCATCAATAATTAGACCTTTAAGACTAAATAGGTATATGTGTGTGGGAATTATACCATCTAGTACCATGGTTACATACACATAGGACACATTTTCATTTATTTTGTACTTATGCTATATGGTCCAAAACTAGATTTTGTTGGTCAAGCAAGGTCGTTTTGGTGTTTTGGACTTGGTAATTCCCCCAGGCACCTACATTTGATCATTTTGGTTACACATGCGGCCTTATTTATGACTTTTTATTCCTTGGTCTGCTCCCACTCCATAAAATAGGGAAACTGGTTGACCAGAGACACCCATGAATGGTATTTGGGTGTTTTTGGCTCCTTTGGACCATTTGTTGCTGCCTAGAGCCACTCCCACTCACCCATGCACTCCACCACGCCTACCCTACCTTCATTTATGTACTATCTAGCTCCTCCCATGTTCACACAGGAATTCGTAACCGTTTGAGGTGGTTTGGGAGCTCATTGGTCCACCTAGGAGAGTTTTGAGGTCCAATCTAAGCCTGCCACATGTATGCATCTAATTTGCCACCAAAGGATAACGATTTTCTCCTATTGCATAATAATGATGTTCCAGACATATTTACATGCTGGACAATGATAATAAACTCGGTTATTGGCACCATTCATATTTGTTAATTTTTCTCTTTTCACCTTTTTTTTTCTGCATAATTTGTGAATATCTTGAGTTGTGAGGATTCCTTTAGCTCCTAGATCTTTCTCACCCCATTAAATTATTTTGAATGGAAGGATGAAATCATGATCCAGTTGAGGGAGAAAGGGCTCTACAGAGTCAACATGCGGATTGAGAACGAACCCAATGCTTTTGTGGAAAAATCAAAGTACTTCAAAAGAGTGGATGAGGCATTCAGGATACTTTGTCTCGGTATCTCTTGGGAGCTTCTCTTCCATGTAGACATTATTACTACACCCAATGAAGTTTAGCTCAATCTGGAGTCGGTGTTTGGGAATATTGATGAGATGAGAGGACACCAACTCTAAAATGAGTTGGTCTCACTGAGCGCAACTCCTTTTGAGACGATACAGGAATTCTTCACAAAGTTCAAATCGTTGGTGCTTCAGCTGAAACAATGTGGCATTGAAAAGAAGGAGGATCAATTAATCGTGTGCATTCTTCCGAATCTAGGCCCTATATACTTAGTGTTTGTCTCCACATTCCACTCAGGAAATTTGACGGTTCGAAATTGGAGAATACCTTCACTGACAGACTTCATGGGGTCTTTGACCCAAGAACAAGACAAATTGTTGCATGGGTACCATAAAATCCACCAAGGATGAAGCCCTTGCTGCGGGAGTTTTGAATCAAGCCAGAGTCAAGAAGAAAAAAAATATTTGAAGCAGCGAGAGAAGAAGAAGCAGGAGAAGCCCAAATCTTCAGACGGGGGTTCGAATCCTAGCAAGGACAAAGAGAAGAGGAATCAAGAGAAGACAAAATGCACTTATTGTCACAAAGGGTGGAATCTAGAGAGTGCATGCATGAAGAAAACCATTGACATGATGGTGCAACACCTTGAGAAGAACAACATCCCACTTCTAGAAGGAGATAGGAAGAAAGAGGGAGGTTCAAGCTCATAGTGCAATGATAGATTCCATGATTTGGTTGTTGGATATTCAGGATCTTATTCCTTCATCATAGATTCAGGTGCCTCAAGGCACATGGATTCCATGCAATATTCCTTCTTGGCCATACATCCTTACAGTGGTCCATCCATCCTGATGGGTGATGACTCTAAGATCCAAGCCAAAGGGATTGGCAGGATCGATATAGAAGATGGGTACTTCAACAATGTGTTGTTTGTGCTTGATCTTCCAGTGAACCTACTTTCTGTCTATCAAATGACATACACAGGTACAACCAAGAGAGTAACATTTACTCAATATGATGTGGATATCTCAGAAATCTCTACAAGCCAAGTTGTTTAAGGGGGTTTTGATGACCATGCTTCGAGAATGTATAAGTTCTCTCACTTACTCTCCTACTCCCAAGGGAATGCGCTCGTGTCACATTTCAATGAGACCAGCAAGTTGTGGCATGAGAGGTAGGCACACCTCAACTACATGTACCTCCAAGCACTAAGAAAGGAAGGCATGCTTGAAGGGCTTCTTACCATCAAGTTTTCCAAAAGGCACTTGCAAAGGGTGCAAAGTGGGGAATCGTGTTATGAGAAAATATGATAAAGGGAAGGCAAGGAGGGTTGTCGAAGTGCTTGATATGATCCATTCATATTTGATAGGGCCTCTACCCACACCCTCATATGGGAATTCAAGGTATGTGTTGACTTTCATAGATGATTTCTCAAGGTATTGCTGGGTGTATTTTCTCAAACAAAAATATGAAGCTTTTGAGACCTCTAAAGTGTTCAAGGATTTAGTTGAGAACATGAGTGGGAATCAAATCAAGGTTCTTAGTACTGAAAATGGAAATAAGTATGTCAACAATAAATTACAACAATTATGTCATGAAATTGGCATTCAGATGCAACATTAGTGCCCTACACACCACAAGAAAATGGTGTTGTAGAGCGCAAGAATAGAGCTTTTAAAGAGATGGAAACATGCATGATGGAGGAAGAGGATTTATCACTTACGCTATGGAATGAAGCCATAAATTGTGATGCATATGTTCAGAATAGAGCTACACACAAAGCACTGGACAAAAAAACTCCATTTGAGGCTGGGAGTTGTCACAAGCCCAATGTTTCTGATTTTGGGGTTTTTGGCTCAAAGGCTTGGGCTAGAATTATTCCTGAGAAGAGAAAGGTATTGCAACCTCAAATAAAGGAGTCCATTATGGTTGTATATTTTGAATATGAAAAGGGCTACAATCTCTTTGATCCCTCATCTCAGAATACATTCATTTAAAGGAGTGTATAGTTCGAAAGTGATGATTCGTTATTTGATTTTTCTGATTTTGATGTTGATGGTGATGATGATGATATGCATTCATATCATGACTCACCTTTAAGGCCAAAGTTGGGTGACAAAACCATACAAGCAGCTAGTGATCTTGTTGTAGATCCACTAGATTCTAGGAAGACTAGATCTCAATTTCACAATACTTTCTCTACATGTGAATTGAATATTTCAAAGAGATGATTTATGATGGTTGGATATGATCCTCAGACATATCAGGAAGCATGAATTGACCCAAGATGGAAACCAACCATGCAAGAAGAGTTCAAGTCTTTGCAAGACAATGAAACTTAGGAGTTGGTTCCTCTACCTTCCAAGATGAAATTAGTGCAATGTAAGTGGGTCTATAGGACCAAGGTGGATGCAGATGGTTCATATATCAAGTACAAGGCCAGGTTGGTTGCAAAAGGCTTATCTCAATTCCAAGGAGTAGACTATACAGAGACATTTGCACTGGTTGCAAAGATAGATTCTATCATGCTAGTTTTTGCTATTGTCACATCTACGCGATGGGAGGTTCACCACGTGTATGCAAAGAGTGTTTTTATTCATGCTGATATTCAAGAGGATATTTATATGCAACATCCTGAAGGTTTCGTTCATGATACTTCACTTGTTTGCAGATTGAATAAGTCTCTCTATGGAAGGGAATGCTACCAGGGTCATCTAATTAAAGGAATTGATTGAGAGAGCGGAAAAGTATGCAATTGGTATATCATCCTGTAAAACACCTAATAGAGTATATAATTCATACCATCAAGAGAGTTGATATAAATTTTTACCGAAGATAATTTCCTAAGAAGAGAGAAAATTTAAGAAGATGCATAGATACTAAGAAGAAGGAATCACAAGTGAGATAATGATAAGATGAAAACATAACAATTAAGGGAGGTATTGAGTAACTGTTTTAGAACGCTTATTGTAATGTCCCTTTTTTGGAATTTTATTAAAATGCCCAATTTTCCAATTTTTTCACAATTTTGGCTCTTGACTAGTTTTGATGTCTAGACCTCCAAATTGACCCAAATGCTTCCAAATTTTCTATAAAGGTACATGACTGATAATATAACTTAAATATCATGCTCATGTATGTTTTTTGACCTCCCAATTACTTCTGCAAACTTATTTAATGTTCTGTTCAAAGTAGGAGTCTTTAATAGCAAATTGGGGCTCCAATTCCCCTTGGGTAATTGCCGGAAATGGCTTCACAAATGATCCCAAAGTCACTTGAATTTCTGAAAAAAGGCTGGTTATGTGCAGGGGAACTTTTCAAATTCTCATATGCATCATGGTTCAGTTTATACAGTCTGTTACGACTCTTTCCAAAACAACTCCCAAGTCACAATTTCGACCCTTGGGGAAAATGCACCAAATCTTCTCCCAATGCAATAAAAATGAGTAAAATGGATTTCAATGATTAAGTATTGAACATGAGACTTGAAATAAACATTAATTACAGTCCATCCATCATACATTTATCATATATACATTCCTCCATTCGAAATAATAAGCATTACCATGGCATATATCAAAATGGAGAGGAAATGGTCATTGTTTGCTCATTAAAAGTCATTTTGACATACAACTCTTGGGAATTTCGACTTGAAACTTTCTGAGAATGAATAAAAGAGAATATTTAACTGATTCCAATCATAAATGGACAATGAAAGGCTCTCCTAATTCTAAATCATCAGCATTACAATGGTTTACAACAAGATAGTGGGGAAATGACACTATTTCTTCATTGTTCAACATTTTTTCATTAATTATTTTGGGTATTTTGACCTGAGAGTATTATAAACATGAAATACAGAGAATATACATCATAACATAATATAATGAGCATTAGAATCTTCCCCAAAGAGATCAATAGCTCACCCAAAGCGCAATCCCTCCATTGGCATGAATATGGTGTGAAAACTGGAAATAGTCGAGAGAGCGTGCTGCAATAGAAGAATACACATTCTTCACTGTAGCTTACACCTAAAAATAAGACTCCATTAAAGCTCCATGAAAGACTTGAGTGGCCTTTCCAAACACCAACTAGGATGGGAATCTTTCACCCTCGAAATTGGCTTAATGAAAAAAACTAGTCATCCACTAGCTCTCACAATTTACAAATGACAATTTCATAAATGAGAAAAAACTTATTCTCATGGATGATCCCTATATTTTATAAACATTATTGGTATTCTAAGGTTCCAAATCCATCCATAAACCAAATCCAAGTCGAATTGGTGTGGCTGCTCATGCTATGCCATGTGGCCTCTCTCTTCACCTTCCCTCTTCTCCCAAATTTGAGGATCCTCTTGGCCTTCTCCAACTCCCAATTTTGACCTCCAAGATGCTCTATTCAGGATTGACATGTCAATATGTTAGTATTTCAGCCTTCATATCTTACTTGGGTCATAACTGTCATAGAATCTCCATCATTGGTGTCAAAGCTGTCATAAATGTAAGGGGAATCTAGCCAAGTGTCCATGCAACTCCCATTTGGCTCTTCCTCTCCCATGTAAGTTACAATTCATCCCAAATTTTACCTATGAAGTATATGGACAATTATATTAACATTATAATCCATACAAAAACATTAGACTTCCCATATATTCAAATTTGCAAGAGAAAGATACCATTTAACATAGGAATTATAGCTAGTGTGGGCCCCATAGTCTCCATGTGTCTTCATGCTCTATTGCCACTTCCATTTTCTCTTGTATTTATTTAATAAGATCAATTATTAAATATTTATCCCCTTCTAATGTCTAAACATTATTTATTATTCCCCTTATTCAAAATCTCAAAGATTCCACCCCCAACCTAGGAAACTAGTGATTTTCCTCCTTGGCAATTATTTGACTTTTAGCATCCATTTGACAACTTTCATGAATATGGAAAATGTGATTTGGTCATTGTGACCCAATGCCAAATTTGGGACATTACACTTATCGACCTAGATCCATAGCCTATGTTGGAAAAGAATTAAACAAAATCTTTTCCATAATATCACATAATAATTTGGACATGAAGGGATACAATGCTCTGGTTCACACAATTGAGATGGGATGGGATTCTGATAGAGATAAAGAGGTAAAAAACCCACTCCTTACCTGGTCTTAAAGCAACCTTGTTTGGGGCACAATTATATTCATAATGTGTTAAGATGGTAGAGTACATTTGGAAGAGGTTTAAATTCATGATACTATTATTATTGCAACCCATTCTTGTATAGAGAATGTGAAGTGGTGAAGTACATCCAACTATAGGATAAGAGAGACAAGGAGAGCGTGAATTAATTAGGATATTACAAAAATTATGTAAAATATCATTTTATAGCTTATGACTTAAGGAAAATTTATTTTAAAGATTACCCAATAGCTTAGGAGTGGAAATAAATGACTTGAATTGTATTTTTGTTGTGCAAGGGCATGAAAAGCTTCAACTTAGTGCTATATGAGCTGAAAAAGTGTACTAAGTTTGCTCATATTTTGATTCTATATGTTATTTGAATTAAATGTGATAAACAATTTTGTTGCAAATTTATATGTAATCATTGTTTAATTATCTTTATGGGAATATATGCTTGTTAAATAGTCATACTTATGATTGTTGCAAAGTTATCCTTTATATCATTTTCGCAATGTATGGGTAAAGAACTTGTTAGGAAAACTCACATTCCATCAATAGGCTATGGATTTCTCTCTAACTTTGTAGTAGAAGAATTAGGGCAATGCATGCTAACATCACAGCACATGATAATACCAACAAAAAGATGTTAAGATAGCCACATTCATAGGTTCATGAATGGAAGAAGGATGATAAGGTTGATAAAAGAGTTAGTTAACAAATTCCCAAGAATGTTTTTTAATTTCCACTAGACATTCTATGTTTCTTGAGGAGGAATTAGTTGAAGCAAATACTGAAATTACAAGGAATTCTTTTTGCGAAATCTAGGAATCTCATATAATCCCTATTATATGGGGGCATTTTTGCAATGCTTGTTTTTTTAATAAAAAGATAGACTTTAGTTTTAGATGAAGTGAAATATATATTGTTGTGATTTTAAAAATTTTAATTAAGAAAATAAATTGTTACCACACGACCAAGATTTGGTTTTAACATAAGGATTTCAGACTATTTTTAAAGAAAGGACCCAATTGAGGAGGTGAGATGATGAATTTGCTTCTTGTCCAACTCTGTACTTAAATGATATTTATGACCATTAGAATTCTTGTGTTTCATTTTATTTACATTCGACAATATTAATGGTCTTTTTCCTCGTGATGTTATTTTGATTTCTTTATTATTGTTTAGTTTCAACAATTGATGAATGAATTTTTCCTTTGAATTGTATTTTCTAGAAAATATTCCCTTGACCATCATGCAATGAATGGTGGTGTTGGTATTCAATGATAAGAAATTTTTAGTTTTATTTCCATTGCCATGTATGGTATATTACTGATCATTCAATAGTAATTAACACAACACAGGTTAATAGTTAGAAACCTTTTGGTTGGATATACATTGTGCAACATGTCAATGTTAGTGCACTTAAATTGATAATTTTGGTGTGTCCACATGATTCAACAACATTAATTGTTCTTGTAACTATTGGCTCGTTAATTATGTAGGTCCAATTATTTATGTACGTGCATTACTTATGGCCATGAGTGCAGCAGTTATGTGCATGAATGCATTATTTATGCTAGTTGCATGGATAATATGTGTATCTCTTACTTTAGTTGCATTTGATATGTGTGAGTACATCACTATAATATAATATTAAAACAAAATCTCATTGAATGCAATTCTTATTCAATAATATATACATTCATGCACAATAGTAAATATATAATTTTATTTAATTTCTCAAGTAATAAAAAAGATACCTTATTTAAATTTTATTTTTTCTATAATACTTTATTTTTATTTGTTGCATAGTATGATATAGATTATGATTTGATTTTGAATAAAAAGTTAGTGACATCCTATGTCTATGTGTTATGTGAAGCATGCAGAAAACGTTGGAAAAATACAAAAAACATTCACAAGAATATGGCATAAGCATTACAGTCAAAGATCAAGACAATCAGGTTCTTCTTTTTAATATTTGTGGAAATTGTTACAACATTTTTGGTAAATAACCATTTTTTTTAATCTTTAAAAAAATAATAAATGTATCATTAATATTAAATTCAGTAATTGTGTTTTTATGCGAGAGTTAGTTATATATCTAAATGAATGTGTAATTAACTGTTTTTTGCTTTTTAATATATGTCTAAATATTTTTACAGCAGTCTTAATAAATAATTATTTTCATCAATCGTTTAAAATAACAAATTTATCATCTATACTAAATTCATTAACTGAGTTTTCTTGCAAGATATGCATGTATGCACTCTTTGTAAACTATTAACAAGTTGTTTGTGTATGAGAATTTAGAGAGTCAAAATTTTAATGTATGTATGTATATATGTATGTTTTCTTTGTAAACTATTAACAAGTTGCATGTGTAAGAGAATGTAGAGAGTCACAAAGTTTTTTCTTCGGTATCAATTCAATGTATGATTTTTTTTATGTTCAATTGAGAATGTGTAACATAAGAATATTGAAAAAAGGTGTCTCATTGTACTCACAAAATAAACAATGGGGAAAAAGGTGTAAGAATCTTTTGGGAGGGACCTTCACACTGTATTTATAATATGTTTTTAGGGTTTTTTTACCTTTTCCCTCTTTTAGTGTTTTTAATCCTTTTTTGGGTTTTTTTTTACCTTTTTGCTCTTTTAGGGTTTTTGAGCATTTTTTGGGGTTTTTTTACCCTTTTTAGGAGAGAATGAGGGTAAACCATAGTAAATAATAATGTTTTGGACTGGAAATACAATTGTGAAGGTCAAAAGTAAGGGAAATATGGTAGGAATATGATGTATGTATGTGGTTTAGACCATGTAGAGCTAGGTGAATTTTTTTTGTGTTAACAGATTGCCCCCTGATGTGTGAGGGCAGGAGCTCATCGTATGGTTGATGGACATCATAGGATATTGGGAAAATTGGGGAGACTGGAGACAGACCTGCGGAGAAGTGGAGCTTCCTCGTTTGAACAACAATGGCTTTTGGTTTTTTATTAATGGTTCCTCAAAAAGTATGAGATACATATAATGTGTGACATGTTTATGGACGAGTTGGGCATCCCCATGCTCGTAACAATGTCAAAAGAATAAACAATGGTATTATACACCTGAATGGCACCTCTCCGTCCGAGTGCCGACATCCCTCATGTTGTCACACAAAAGGACACTTATGGATAGAGGTCTGCCCAAAACACTATAGCTTGGTTTATTATGAAATACATTCTTTCACCATTCACCTAGTTACTTTGTCATTTGGATATGTTGAGATGTATTCGCAACTATCCTTCTATACAACTCACGCATCACTCGCGAGTCTCGGTTGTTACAAGTCGTGAATCCATGTATTCGTGGGTTGCCCTTATGGTAAGTCGCGAATCATTCGCGGGTTGCTCTACTACATACCCGCGAATATGTCTCAAACATTAAAACATAAAAACACTCGTTGATTGGAGATTAGTTAATTTATTTAACTTAATTTCCTTAACTGCTACAACTTCCTCAACCTTCGAGAACTGCCTTATTTCACCCATATAAATACAGGCCTTGGGGAGGGTGTTGATACTTACACTTGGAGAGCAAAGTTATGTTGGTGGATTGTTTACAGAAGCCTTTGGAGCAGTGAAACTCAGAATCCTTTGGTTGCAGAGGAGTTCTTGTCTCAGACGTTGGGTTGTAACCTTAAACTCTTTCCATTATTGATAATAAAGAGATTACTTCTTCCATATGTGTTTCATGTCTTGTGGTTTGATAAATGTTTATATTTCAGAATGATATGTGTTTTATCTAACCTGCTTATATGTACATGAATCATCTTGTATCTGGAAGAGTGTTTCTTGACAGGTGAAAGAGGAGCAATCTTGAAGACTTTGGAAGTGGAACAGAGAGGAAGAGGATAGCAAGGATCGACCTTCGTTTAACAAGTAAGTCCTTCTAACCCTCCTATTTCCTATTTTGTACTTTAGAAGTCAATTGTCTGCAAGTAATTGAGTATGTTGGTAACCCCAGACCTATGGTTATTAGGTGCATAATCCTGTACAACAGAACTGGCGACTCTGCTGGGGAAAGCCTAGACTGCTGTAGGTCATTTCTGTCGTCCTGACCAGTTTTGCTTGTGAGTCTGTTTGTGATTTTTATCTTGGTTCCTATTTGCTTCAGCATTTGAAAGTATTAGGGTTTTTTCTTGATTTTTTTTTGAGAAAAATTTTATACCCATTCACGGGTTGTCTTTCTAGACAGTCGCGAATACTGCTTTGCATTCGCGGGTTGTAATACTAGACAGTCGCGCATCATTTGCGACTTGCTCTTATACACAGTCGCGAATACTCTTGGAAATTGGGATTTTTAAGTAAGAGTTTGCTTGGTGTTTTTCTTGGTATAATCCTTGTTTTCTAAGAATATTTTCTTTAAGAATGTTGTAGAGTTTGTTTGAATGCCTCACGTGATCACACTTCGTGCTTCTTGAAATCCCTTGAGTCTTTTGTGCTTGATTTGTTTACTGTTTGCATCCTGAAGTATTTTGGCCTGTTTGGGTTGTGGGTTAAAGTGTCTTAGTCCAGATCAGTGATCAGGGTCTTGGGCTCTATTTCTTCCAGTCTATTTTCTAACAGGAGCTGGTTGTCACTTGCCTTTGTAAGTCTGCAGTGATTCTTTGTCATTGTTTGTACCCAAGCTAGGGTTCCTAGCATTCCTCTTTGTGGCGGTCTGTTGGTTCTGTAAGCCTATTTGCTTCAGTTTGTGGCTTTTATACAGTTTATAAGTTTCAAGTTTACTCAAGTAGAGTGCATTGTAGATGCATAGTAGATTTTTGAGCATTTTTAAACGTGAAAAGAAAACATAGTTAACCTTTTGCATTGTGATTTTGCATAAGTAGTGTTTGTTTCATTTTAAAAATATAATCTCAAAATATACAAAAACATAGGCTTAGTTTTTCTTATTGTTGCATTTAATTCATCACTACATATTTGCAAGAAAATGAAAAGAAGTTTATTTTATAGTAGTAGTTTGCTTTGAATACACCTTTACTTTCATTTGTTTCTTGTTTGAGTCAAAACACCATACAGTATATCACTCCGTTACCTCTTGAGTAAAGAACAACCCTCTAAAATAAACGCATAAATTAAAATTTACTAGTAAGTTTTTATTTTTAGGGGCCTTTCACCTACTAGCTTAAGCTAGACTTGTGGGCTAGGGAGTGTAAACTTCCTACAAGTTATAAACTCAGACGTAGTGGACCTTTCTTTAGGTAAATCCTTGACTTTATCACTGTATCTGGGAAGCTCCTCTCAAACGGGAGTTAAGCACTAGGCCGCGTGGAGGCTTGGACAGAGGAGATAACCCTCCAAATCCTTGTCAAAGCGTAACCCAGGACTTTTACGCATCTAGGGATTCTGTCCTAGACAGAGTTTTGGGCTTAGCTACCCTGCCCATGCATACGAGTTCGGCTGGCAACTGTCCCCCCAGACTGTTGATACTGCCAAGGTAGCGTTTAGTCTCTTGTCTTTTTAGGGTTCATACCTAGGTAAACCGGAAGGTTATTTCTGGTTCACCTTGAACGGGCTTGGAAGGTAACCCTTGTTGAAAGTGTAGGAGGGCAGTGGGTGATTCCTCCGCTTGTGCCTAAGAACCACTTCAAAGACGCCAAGTAATTGTTCATCAGCTTTCTTCAGGAAAGTATATATTTTACCCTGGTTTGATTGCTTGAGACTCTAGGGGGAAGGTCCCTCTAATCCCCAAGTTGGCACATCTAATGCCTCGGTTAGGCCCAAACTTCCTTTTCTGGAAACTTTAAACTTGCCAGACTTGTCAAAATTGATGAATGACCCGGTGAGGCATGACCCCTTGTGGCCACCTGTTCCCACCAAGTTTCCCTCGGGTATCCCTAAGTTCGAAGGTAAAGCTGGTGAAGATCCTGGGGCACATGCCACCACTTTCCATTTATGGTGTTCTTCCAATTCGTTGAATGAGGATTCAATTAGATTGAGACTATTCCAAAGGACCTTGACAGGTACGGCTGCAAAATGGTATATTGAATTGCCTTCTGCTGCCTTTAGTAGTTTCTGGGATTTGGCTACTGCTTTCCTTAGCCACTTCCAGCTTCGGGTTCGATACAATTTTGGAACGGACTTGTTGTGTAATTTTAGACAAAGCAAGGCTACCCACATCTCGGATCATATCCAAGAGTGGAGGAGGTGAAAGAGTCTTATCAAAGCCACCATTCCTCCTGAGTTTCTATTAGAATGGTTCCTTAAATCACTGTTGCCATACATATCTAACGATGTTTCCACATCAGGAGTAACGAACGAAGAAGAATCCATACTCAGGGCCCAACAGTTAGATTTGATTTATTCACAGTCTGGGATCTTATATGAGATCATCCCTAAGGCACCGAGGCCTTCGCACGAAGCGAAGAAGCCTAAGCCTGGACCCCATGCCGATGGTGTGGTTGGGTCCGTTAACTCTCCCACTGTAGAATCTTTGACTAAACAACTTCACCATTTGTCTGTCAAATAGTCTATGGCGGAGGCAGCAAAGGTTGCCCCCTCTCCCCAAAATGCAAATGTTTTTGCGCAAACTTCTCAGAAGGGAAATCAGCAGCACGGCGGGAAGAAAAAGAAGGGTAAAAAGGGAGAGGGAAACCAAAACAAGCCAAAGCCCGCAAACAATGCTGATGGGGGCAAAAAATAAAAGAAGAAGGTCAAGTTCCCTTGTAAGTTGTGCCAAGAGGACCACCTTACTCAGCTTTGTCGAACCCTACCTTGATTATTTGCCTGCACATTCTCGCAAGAGAGTCCAACATCCAGATCATTTACGGTTAATTTTTGAACGATGCAGATATTATAAAATTCGCTTGAATCCCCACAAGTGTATATTCTGCGTCGAGTCAGGTAGATTACTCGGATTCATTGTCTCTAGTAGAGGCATCCAGGTGGATCCATTGAAAGTTGAGGCCATTGTAAATCTGCCTCCTCCTCGTTCTCTCAGGCAACTTCAAAGCCTGCAAGGAAAGTCTAACTTCCTTCGATGTTTTATCGTTAATTATGTCAAGATCACTAAAGGTTTCATGCGCTTGCTCAAGCAGGACACCCCATTTGTATGGGATGAAACCGCATAACTTGCGTTCGAGGCATTGAAAAAAGCTTTGCTGTCGGCTCCTTTGCTACGTCCACCAGATTATTCTAGGGATTTCATATTATATCTGGCCGCGTCGGAGTCGACCATTGGGGTAGTTCTAGTCCAGGAGGACGACAAGCTTGTTGAGCATGTTGTTTATTATCTTAGCTGTGCTTTGGCCGGACCTGAGCTTAGATACTCCCACGTTGAGAAGTTAGCCTTAACAACTGTTTATGCTGTTCAGAGGTTGCGCCACTACATTTTACTGAGGACCACAACAGTAATGGCGGATGTGAATCCGTTCCAATATGTCTTATCCTGACGGATTATTGGGGGAAAATTTAACAAGTGGATAGTCATTCTCCAAGAGTTTGACTTGGATTTCCAATCCGCTAAGTCTAAAAAGTCCTTAGTTTTTGCTGAGCTAATAGCAGAATTTCCCACTGAAGAGAATGTAGTGGTTGAGGATGACTCATTCCCCGATGAGCACATCTTCCTGATATCTACCTGTGATCCTTAGTACGGGGATATTCTTATATATCTCCAGACTTTGAAGTATCCTGCTGCTTACTCTAGGGAGGAACGACGTAAGTTACGCCTTCATGCCAAGAACTACCTCATTATAGGAGATACATTATATCGAAGAGGGGTAGATTCCGTCTTGCGTCGCTGCCTTACTCATGAAGAAGCAGAGATTGTCCTAAATGATTCCCATAGCGGAGCATGTGGGGGTCATTTATCTGGGTTAGCAACGGCCCAGAAGATATTGCGTGCTGGATATTTCTGGCCCACGATCTTCAAGGATTGTGTGGAAGCCGTGAAGCGCTGTCATCTGTGTCAGCTTTACACTAGAAAAATGCGGTCGCATCCTGCTCCGTTATTTCCTGTTGTCTCGGTAAGACCCTTCATGAAATGGGGGATCGATTACGTGACGTGCAACCCAGTCTCGGCTGGGGGGTATAAATACATCATTGTCGCTGTTGACTATTTTACGAAATGGGCAGAGGCAATGCCTACTTTCAAAGACAACGGGGAAACCACAGCTTTCTTTGTTTTCAATCAAATTATCGCGCGGTTTGGTATTCCCAAAGTGATTGTCACTGAGCATGGCAATCATTTTCAAAATAATATGATGACGGAACTGACTACAATGCTCGGATTTAGACAAGAACACTCTTCTCCATACTATCCACAAGCAAATGGTCAGGTTGAGGCTGTAAACAAGACATTAAAAACTATCCTTAAACGAACAATTGATGCAGCCCGTTCTAATTGGCACATCATGTTATATCCTGCTCTTTGGGCTTACAGAACTAATGTAAAGATTGCCACGGGTTATTCACCTTTCCAACTCGTTCACGGGGTGGAAGCAGTTACTCCGATTGAATGCGAAATCCCGTCTTTGAAGATAGCCATTCATGTGTTACCTGATACGACTGATCTTGAAGAACGTTTAGTACATCTAGAACACCTTGATGAGCAACTTAGAGATGCGTTGACTGCCAATCAGGCTCATAAAAATAGGGTTAAATCTCAATATGATAAAACGGTCAAACCTAGGGTTTTCTCTGAAGGGGAACTTGTCTTGCTCTGGGACCAAGATAAAGAACCTCTGGGGGCAGGAAAATTCAAGGCTATGTGGTTAGGACCCTATGTCGTGTCGAAGGTATTGAGTAAAGGCGCATATGAATTAGTAGATTATGATGGGAATAAGCTGCCTGAGCCTAGAAATGAGCTCTACCTGAAGAAGTACTACGCTTAGGCTTAGCACTTTTTCTTGTATTTTAGTGTATGTATTTTTTTTATGTACATTAGGTTTTCAGTTTTGTTTTTTATATTATCTGCTAGTTGTTGCAGATGTCTTCCGAGATGTATATAGGTTTTACTGATGGCGCCAGCTGTCACACTTGTAACCTGGCTTCAGCAGCATGGGTTATCTATTCTCCCACAGGACAGCTTGTTGCCGTGGGTGGCGCTTGTCTTGGTCCTGCTTCTAATAATGTTGCTGAGTATAGGGCTATTATTGAGCTCCTATGGGATGCTTTGTCACGTGGCATCACCCAACTTGAAGTCCGTTTGGATTCTCAGTTGGTAGTTTCCCAGCTTAATAGAACTTATCAGGTACGAAATCCTATCTTGTTACGTCAGTTTATGCAAATTCATTTATTGGAAAGACATTTTGAAGTTATTACTTTCAATCATATTCCACGAAACCAAAATTCATTGACTGATGCATATGCTAATTATATTTTGGATTGGCATATCACACACATTCCATAAAATATACATATAAAAAACACTTGTAAATAAGCTGACAACCAAACATCAATATATATATACATGTAAAATATCTGTCTGTAGATAGATCGAGTCTGATCCGTAGATCCCGTCATATACAAAAGTACAAAAATGTGGATCATCATCCATCAAAATGCCCTAGAACTAAGCCTGGCCGCCCTGGCCACTAGGACCACCTTAGTCCCCATGATCTTTATGCACCCTGGCTTCCTCAGCCTCCTCGGCCTCGGCAGCCTCCACCGCATCTCTGTATACAAGTACTGCTCTAGCTACTCGTCTGAAAAGACGTAGCCAAACCGGTGGAACCCCAACTACAAACTCCTGCATGGCTGCAGGGATATGCTCGATCCGTATAGTAGGTACTCATTGGGTTAGCCTAGCCAGCTTCCCCTCGAGTACCCTGACCAATCCTTGGTCTCCTCCTACAACTGGACGCACGAACATGCGGGGGTGCCCTTCAAGGCGGACTGGTCCAATATCTGCATTTTGACACATAAATCGTATTAAGACTTGTACATATGTATATCATTATCATTTGAAAAATTCATAAAAATTTGATAATGATAAAAAATTAAAAAATTACTTACCCATATCGCCCCATATTGCTCTTGGAGGGAGAATGAGATCGGGGTCACCTCAAAAGTCCATTCTGGCGTATGGAAACTGCTTCAATGCCGGCAGCTGTCATTCCCACCATGTGTAAAAGTCATCATCATATACACTCTGTACTATGTCTCCTCCTCTGTGACGGAGGAAGATGTCTCCCCACTGGCTCAGCCTTGGCTGCCGTGGCGATCGGACCTGTAGTGGTATAGCAGGGCTCATAGCTGACACTCTCTCTCGAAGAACGCTACAAGTATGCTTGCATAGCCAAAGTTCTTGCGTCTTCCTCTCTTGCAGTCAGATAATTGCCTCTTCATGATGGGGGAAATTCTCGAGCACCAATCATAGAGAGCGCCTCTAAAGCAATCAACTGCCACCCTCATTTGATTCCTGGTGGCCATATGTAACCCTGATGATCCTGCAAGTCTCACAATAGTACTAGCCAATACCTGGAGAGTGAAATCCTAGATGTCTGCAATGAGAACACTGCTTCCTTTCTTCTGAGTACCTAGTATGCAGAACATATCTACATAGTTTTGAACACTTAAGGGGTCACCGCCCCTGCCAGTGCCCTCCAAGTTCATCGGTGCTCCCCGTTGTGACAACCCGGTTATGAAATATATATCTTCCACGGTAAGCTCTAAGGTCTCACCCTGAAGGTTGAACATCCCTAACTCATGGTCCCAGTAATTGACCATGAATTCCAATATGCGGACATTGGCCCACATGGGCGAGGTACAAAAGAACTTTAGGAGCCCACAAGTCCTCAATGCTTGTATTGTGGGCGCGCTTTGGAGCGCCGCATGATCCATTACTTCATGCTCTCTCTCTCTCCACTCCAGAACCATGTTTACCTGGCAAATACAAGCAGTTTGGATTCAGTATTTCACATTAAAAATTTAAAAATGTTGCATATTTTTTAAGTTTTGCCCTTTTGCGCAGCATTCGCGACTGTCCCTTTAGACAGGTCGTGAATCATTCGCGGTTGTCTAGTTAGACAACCCGCGAATAAAACGTGTATTCGCGACTCTCCTTTGTAGCAACTCGTGAATGCGTACTATGGTAATTTTGGGCTTCTCATAAATACCGAATTCACCATTAATTTTAATATTTGCTTGGATCAAATTAAAGGGCTTAGGGTGTAGAGTTACCTGAAGCTGACGGATTCTAATTCTGACAGTCCAATTGTCCTCGGTGATCGATCAAAGGTAGAGGGTATTCTTGCTCTTTATGGTTTACAAAGTTCATATGGTATGAAATGTTTTAATTTTCATTCTATTTATAGAAATAATATTTCATAAAGTGGGTTTTTATTCTATAGTTTGAAATGCTCATCAACTAATGCCATACTTTTGTACCCTGGAATAGGTTTATCAACTTTTACAAAATGTTGTTGCTCTAATAGGGTGGTTTTGCTATTTCCAACACATGTTGGCATCTTATCACTCCACATTAACCTTAGTATTGAACATTTTGCCACGGACTATGGTATTCTAAGCCATTAGTCCTTTGTCTCTACCATTGTTCTTCCGTGGCTAGGGCCCTTATTTCCTGAGTATCATCTTTCTATGCCTTTGTCATCCTTTGCTGCTCATGCCGCCGCTGTTTCAGGTCCAGGGGTGTCCTTTTTAGCTATTTTTCACGCCAAATAGAGCTTCTTCTGAATCTCTTTTTACAAGCTATCCCTTTATAGGACTCCCCGCCTTTATGGAGTTTCTTTAGGCCCAG
>LPNX010036444.1:84136-97618 GCA_001517045.1 Pseudotsuga menziesii
TTTGTTTCAGGTACTCTCTTTGCTCCATTGTATTTCTGAGTTTCTCCAGAGTTAAAGATTATAATGTATTTCGGCCATCGTTCCCCTCTGACCTCACACATTAGGGAGCATCTGTTATACACCTGAATGGCACCTCTCCGTCCGAGTGCCGACATCCATGTATTTATTACATATATTTTTATTATTGAGGATTCATGCATTCATGTATGTTTAAAAACATTACTTTTCATGAATGCTTTAAGGTATGCATTTCAATGTACTTTAAAGCCAATTTCATTAGGCTTGCCTTTCATTCATATATGTTTAAAGACACTACTTTTCATGAATGGGCTTTTTCATTATATATTCATTCATTTCCAAATACATTGTATTGATGGCAGCGTTACCTGTTTCAAGTTTAGGAAACATAACCTAGGAATCTCAGAGCCAAGACACAAATAAACAAGGAAGCTTGTCTAACAAGGAGACTCTAGTGGGGAAAGGTCCTCCATGCCCCAAGTCAAGTAGTAAGTCGGGTTGGAAACACAAATGGAAGGTAATGGATGAGTGGAGATAGTGAACCATGAAACCAACACTATCGAGCCAAAGTATGGTGGGAATGACTACCTCTATTCTCCCTAAGGAGGGTAAAACCAATGAGTATGGGTAAAGAACTTCCAGGTCTGAGTAGGGGCACGCATACATAATATCAATACATCCAAGTCCACATATTTATATGACCGCCAGATCATGACACTAAATGCTAATACATGTCACAAAAATGAGTATAAGAGCAATGATAACCATAACACAAGATAATATTAGTCGAGTCATAAACATGTAAATAATCCATTTGAACCAACATTTGTCCAATGAGAAAACACTGATGCAACTCTAGTCACTACTAAATTCTCTGCAACTGAATAAATGACTACATCAGTCCTTAAATTTGAGTGTCTTGAGACTAAGTCATGGCATGGGACAGTACTATATTCCATCATCAAATAATGATCCATCATAGATGCTCATCCAACATCTCATGTGTAAGGGAACTGGCTGAAAAAGTGTACTGCAATTGGAAAAATAGAATATGGTACTATATATGTGATAACATCTGGCTCCAGCTAGGACAAGTGCTCTGCTGAATAGAGCGCTTGAGAACCTCAGAATCTTTGGTCCTCGCACTCTGCTACTTTCATCCTCGATCCATCATTTCAGCTCTGCAACTGCAACAAAAATGTCACCAACTACCTGCAAAATGTCCAAAGCTATACCAAACTCAAAGATCGATCGTCAGAACACTGTGTAGATAAAATAAAGTACTAAAACTGAAGTGCATGAAACTGAAAAGAATAAAATAAATCTAATATATAACCATAACTTTTAAGAAAAGATTTATTTTACTATGCAGGAAAATGGCAGGAACTCGGGACTATACTAAGATCTTTGAAAAGAAAGCTTCCGGAAAAGACAAAAAGGTGAAAGACTAAAAAGCTACTCTACTGCCCAAAAGAGGCTTATTCGGGTCCTATCTACTCTAACCAATTTAGACCAGTGTTAAGTAAAATCATAAATCCAATGAAACCACTTTCTCAACAAATCTGTTGAGCTTCCTTTATAGTTAATGAGACAACAAGTCAAAGATGGCTTGTAAGTAATGTGAGTGAAAGTTGAAGCCATTATAACTTATTGTTTGAAAATGAAAGAAGGATAAAGAGAAATAAAATCATGCTAGGGATGAGATTGATTGTTGCAAACTTTTTCCATCCATAGATCGATAGGATTATAAAATTTATGCAAGTTTAAATTTGATGAAAGAAAAGAATACGATACACAATTCATCCCTCCTAGGCCATCATTGTTTCCCTCATCTTTCTGTTTAGCACACTCAATCATACTCACATTATGATCAATGGTGAAACAAAACAGGGACAAATTAGAGATCAATAAACCATAAATTGAGATTAACCACATTTGTTGTTTAAAAAATGAGAAAATATGGAATTGGTCTTTATAGAGCTTTTCAATCACCCAATCAAAGAAATTAGCAACATTGAAAGCATTATGCACCAAGGATGAGAGGAGATGAAATGTTTTACCATTGACCACTTGGCACTTTCGAGACTCTGTACCAAAATTTTTGCATGACATCATGCAAAAAGACTTCAAAAGCTGAGATGGGAGGGTGGATTGAAAAATTAGAACTTGATTTGCATCACCTAAAAGTGCTAACACCAATCTTGTGTGCAATATGGGAGATTTGTTAAAGAAATTGGAAAGATTAGTACTAACCTCCCAAGAACTAGACTCACTATGATTAATATCCTCAACCAAATCACCTTGACAAAACATCTGGTGGGGAATAGCAACAAAATTACAAGAATCATTCCTTGGAGGCTCTTGATAACTATTTGGACATAGATTCTAGCTTGAAAGATGTGACAAAGAACTCTCTAGGTCAAGTTCGCTCACTAGTATATCATCATCATGTGGTTGTTCTTGTTTAGATTGTTCTTTACACAACTGAGGATAAATTATCACCATTATTCATTTGATAAGGAAAAATTTCAAAATGTTCATTTCTAACTTCCTTATCAACCTCACAAACTTGGTTTTCAACCACAATATGATCACATGATTGCTCCTCAACGGAAATTTGATTAATTTCAACCTTTTATTCTTCTGTAGAGACATAATCAAAATTTGAATCCAAATTCGGGTAGCTTGAATTATCGTCAATTAGGAAATGACTATGGAGTTGATCTTCTAAAGGCTCTATAATGGGCTCACAAACAGAAGGCTCAACTATAGATGTTTCTTGATGGTGATTGTTAGGTTCCCTTCCATGAAGTAAATCCAAGATTTTCTCTATGACTGCTTCAGGTAATAATAACAGAGTATCTCATATGATTTGATAGATATCCCTGTTAGTTTCAGGATGAGGTTTTGAAACATTATTATCAAAGTACTCTGTAACATTCTTATGGATTGTAGGCACGCTCATAATTTGGAACATTTTAGGAGAGGAATGATCTAATTGAGAAAGAAAATTGTCAATATATTGATTATCAACTGCACAATCATTGCTGGATTTAAACTCTAAAGAATTATCAGTGTTCCTACCCCACTTATCTATTAACATCCCCTCGCAAGGATTCTCCTAAGGCTCGCATATAAACATCTTCATTGTATGCACCTCCAATTTCCATGTAATCCCAGAGAATATCCAAATGACTTTCAATATATATATATCCTTATTTCCATTAAAATGGGGTAACATCCTAGTGTAATCATTGGGAATAGGATGAGGTGCCCCTAGTATTTCAAAGAAGTTTCAAAGAATTTTTGCAAGGTACCATGCTGTCGCAATGGTCCTGCTACCAAAGTGGAATAAAAAACAGGTGGCATTTCATAAATAGGAAAATTACTCGAATCTCTTATGATTGCATCGCATGCTTCAAAGAATGTGTCCTTCTTAGCGTCAACATTAAACTACAACTTCTTCTTTCTAGCCAATCAGACTTGTGTAATCGGTCCATTATCTCTTGTTGTTGCACCTCCGTGAGTAATGATAGCAACATCGACAGACTCAACTTTGGGTTCTGTTGAGATATTCACAATTGTTGGTCCTTGGTTTTGGTTCGGTGGTGGATTCACTCGCTGGTTCATGTTCTGATTTACATTTTGGTTTTGTTTCTGATTCTTGTTATGGTTCTGCAACTGCGGAATGTTCCTTGCTTGCCACTTTGCGATTAGTTGCAAACAGTTCTCAACTGTGTGATCTGCAGCGATACAATAAGTACATTGTGCTTGTAGGTTTGGGAAATATATATAATAATGTCCCAGTACTCCGCAATTATAACATTTCACAGGTCCATGACCTCGTCCTCCTCCTTGACCAAAACCTCCACCTTGTCCTCCTCGGAATCTTCCTTTCTGCTGATACTACGGTTGGTTAAGCTACTACTGTTGCGGGTGATTCGGCTGATGTTGAATGTACTATAGTTGGGTATACTGCAATGAGTCTACTGTGGTTACTGTGGAGCATACTTCATCTAGTTGTACTGCGGTGGTGGCGTAGAAAGCTGTGGTTGTGGCTACGATACAAACTGCGGATGCGATTGCGGTTGTAGTACACGTTGCGGTTGTGGTTGTGGCTATACCACTTAAGGTTGCTGTTGCGGTGGCGATCTCTCCTTCATTCGATGGTCTTATCCCTTCACATAATATGCATCCATCGTCCTCTCCTTGAGAAAATCATATGCTCGACAATACTTATATTCCTACCCAACAAAACGACAAAACATGTAAGATTTGTGACCATCTTCTGCATAAACACACAATCTTTGTGTCGATGTTGATGAACTTGGAAGACATGACAACATGGCATGCCGCCATGACTCAACGGATTCGTGGCTCCTGATAGCAGGTCCTTCCGCATGACATCGAGTACACCAAATATCTTCGCGATGTTCTCTTCCTTTCTTGATATCTTGCAGTTGGATCATGAGGTTTTCTAGTTGGGTTTGAATTTGATTCATACCAACTCCATTTTTACCGATAGGTTAAGCTTCCATCTTCATCGTGATCTCCAGAGCCTTGCTCTGTGTCACAATCTTTTGCTACATCAAGGGATTCCTGATATGCGGTACTAATGTCGCGATGAACCACTCCTTGTGCTCCACATCACTAATTCCAAAACTGACTTTCGCCATCAGTGTCTTGAACCGCTGATCAAAATCCCAATCACTCTCATTTTGGTATTACTTGATTTGCTTCAAATCTGTGATATATTACGCTTCAGACTTAGGCTTTCTGAACTCCTCGATCAATCCTTTTCTAATCTCGACTAGAGTCTTCACTGGAGTCTCTGTGGGAACTTGTGTAAACTTCATGTACCAATCTAGTGGATGACCTCGAAAGGTTGTCGCCAACTGACCTTTCTTAACATCATCATCCTGAAGTTTTTTTACATTCCAAATTGATTCACATAGAAACCAATATTATTCTAGATCCACGATCCCATTCCTCTGAAATAGAGGTAACTAAACATCGTCGCCTGCCAACCTGGGTCTTCTTCCTACATTCGTTGATCCGCTACTATTAGAGTGTTTTTGACAGGTTGGACAACTTGGTGTTGAGCTGGTATTTCTTCCTGAGTGCAGTGCAGTGCAGTGCACAGAGGTGTGGGTACGTTTTTACTCTGGGTTGGTCTTTCTTCGGACATGGGCGTAGCCTGGTCGCCTCCTTCGTCGATGTAGGGTCGCTTTGCCCCTTGTGATATTCTCTCGTAGCCTCTTGTCTTGGTTGGATCAGGACTCTCTCATGTCGTCTGCCTCTTCTCTTTCCGAAACCTTACTCCACTTCATAGAAGACCACTTCCTTCCTCGACTTCCCTCATAGTCTCGTCATAAATCCCATCCATATATCCTGTATCATTCCATCCAAACCTCCTCTTCGTAGTACCCGCATCCTCCACACAACAGGGCTCTACTCATCGGATTTCATCTTCAATATGCCTTTTTCACAGATGAGCATCTTAATTGAAAGTTGAAACGATAAGATAATCCTACCTCTTGGTCCTTTGAAGAACTCTTTCTCTGTGTTGCTATAAGATTTGACTGTGTTGACTGTGAACTCACTGATGTATCCTTCCAAGATTTTGTCGAGCCACACTTCAATAACCCTTAATGCTTTGTTATCTACCTCCTTCACTTGCTGGATCGGGTCTAGGGTCGAGCAAGTGGGTTCGCCTCCTTGAAAATTTGTCTTCTGATAGGTAAATTGTGCCAACCACTCATACAAGATGATTGAAAACTCAGAGAAGAAGTACTCGTGAAGATCAGAATACAAGTACCTTCCCAGCCATTGTTTTGTTGTCAATCCAGGGTTTTGATTCTCCTCCATTTCGAATTTCTGAGCATTCTGGTCAAACCAATATTGAATGTTCGGCCTCATCAGATGCCACAACATGTCCTCCTCCCCGTAGTACCTGTTATTACACCATAGTAGCTGGGATACTATTCTTGCTGAGCAGATATCTGCACATTTCATAGCGTTTGCTTTATAGAGATCAGATATAAATTATAAAATGGACTCATTACTTGCACACTCAGATTTTCTGACAAAACTCATTGGTTTCATTACCCTCTTATGAGCATGGATATGGCCTTTCCTGACATCCTTGTCTGCTAGATTAGGCACCATTTTCACCTGACTCCACCCACCCATGACCTTCCTTATTTTGGCTTTCACCTTTGGCTTGTCTTCTCCACTTCTTTATACAGTCCCTTTTCCTACCTATGTGTTGGACCGCATCCATGTTTATGTTGTGTCTCGGCTCTGAATTGGTGTCAGAACTTGCCTTTGGTAAGTTGGATTGTATGCGTAAATCATTATGGGTGGTTGTCTCAATGTTTGGCACTGTGCAGAACTCCCCCTAGTCACTTGAGATGTTGTTGGCTAAAACTGAAAGCTCATGTACTACTTGTATTGGAAATATTTATATATATGCCCATGGAAATTGTAAACTCTAGAATGTCTTTCTTAACACACATGAGTAAAGGGAAAGAGCAATGAAATGCTAAAATACCCCGGAAAGAGTATAAGAAAAGGTCCCAAAAGCAATGGTTAAATATATGTTATATCCAAATATTGTAGAACTCGTAAATTTGAATATTTCCATGATGAAAGCTGTGAGTAGCTATTCTTTTAAGCGCTGGTGAAGTCCCAAAATGGTCATATAGGCCAAAAAGGCCATGGAAATGAAATTGATAATCCTAATGAACTTGGATCAAACTTGGTGTAGACATGATGCCTAAGTCGAATAAGAACTCTCTGAACAAGTCAACCATTTTTGAGGCACTTCCCTTCCCTTTGCTATTTGTCCAGCATAGAGTGTAGCTTCCCCTTTCCCCGTCCAAAGTGTCATTTGGAAAAGTTGGTCAAGTCAACCGTTTTTTCCTAGCCTTATTTCTTAGTCTTCATCCTTAGCAAGAAGTTAGGCCACGTCCAATGAGTGAGTCTGTCATTTAAGCTATTGTGAAAGTAAAACATAAATAGCAATGAAATATATAAATGTATTAAATTCCATAGAATGATGTTTATACTCCAAGTTATGTTGTGAATATGATCTAAAGGAACATGTCTTAGTGTATTGATATAATTTGTCCTTGGTCATTCTTGGGATCCGTGATGATGTGGGCCATATATGCTTATGGATAATGATTGATGGCCCCACATAATCTTGTTATTGATATGATATGGTGGACATATGATTCAGATGGTGATTGATGCAGTTCAGCAGGTTTGTTATTATTCCAGATCATCAGATTATGCATTGTCCATATATGGTGGATCCTACAGTGGGTCCTCCAGGGAAACCCATAGTGTATGAGTACACATTATTAGTATATTTTGGTCTTATGGATCCAATGAGACAATTATCATTCAGTTCAGGGCACTTCTGACAGTGATAGATGCAGTTATCAACTTGTTGACTAGATTTGGGGCTATTTTCCTAGCCTGTCTACCAGGGGCCATGAGAGGCCAGTTCACCTAGGCGTTGTATGAGGAGAAGTTGGTCTAGACACTTGATATTACCATTATACCCCCATTCTAAAGAGCCTGGTTGGATCAGTTTGATAGCGCAGATACTCCAGGAGGCAGTTTGAGGAGTTTCACGGTTTTCGAAGAGGATTAAAAATGGAATGAAGGGTCATTGAGGAATTCGATACAGGAAATTAAGGTAATGTTTTGGAACTTGGTTGTCATAGAGGTATTCCAGGGTCAACACCCCATCTTCCAGCTAGTTTACATCAATTAGTGGGGTCCACAGAGGACACACGAGTCCTTTTACTACATGTCTCTCACAGATATTGAGGATAGGATTAAATCATTTGTATTATTTGGACATACTATTTTATATTATTGTGCCATGGGGATGAGATAGTAAGGAATGATGCCTCCTAGCCCCACCATGATCTTCTTGAGTCATGTCCATGTCATATGAGGTGGGCCCATGTGTTTTAGCCCCCTCTAGAGGCTGATGTCACCCTTAGTTAGTCATTCCCAACTATAACGTCACCTCTACTATGAGTGATCCATGTGATATTTTATGTTGGCTCATATTAGCCATTTATTGTGTTGTGAGATCTTTTAATCTCAACCATTCATTTCAAGAAGTGGTTTTGAGATCTCTTGGGTTTCGTTCTTTATTATCCTATATAAGGAGGAGACCCCCCTCATTGTAACAGGGGGAGGGATCTAGAGATTTTTGGCTGAGGGATATTGGAATAAAAATACTTTCTTGGGAATATTGGATCTTGGAATTGGAATTCTTGTGGTGATTGTAAATGATTCTTCCTCTGCATTGACAGACATTGGTGGCCATCTTGATTTTATCTTCAACTAACATTGTTTTGCAGGCAAAGAAGATGTTTTGGAGGGATGCAAATTGGTGGGGAGGCCTACCTTTCAAGATTCAAGAGGAATTTTTGGGTGACAAGGAGTTGTTTTGTCTTTTGTACCAACAATTCATGTTTCTCATCTCCTTTTATGCATCTCTTTCTATTCTTGATTGATTGATTGATCTTTGTGTCCTTGATTGACATGAATAGGAAAATCGATTTGGTTGAAGGAGGAAAAACGTTGGCAAGAAGGGCTCATCAAAGTTTCGCATTTGATATTTATGGGAATTGATCCTTGTCACAAGCCTCTTCCATCTTCATCTTCCAGGTATGTTCCATGAGATATGAAATTCTTCTATCCTATCCATCTATTCTCTTAGATCTCAAAACCTTAATTGATTAAAACCCTCATTTTTGACGTTTTTCTAGATCTACTTGGATCTCGCATGTCTTTGGGAATAATAAAAAGAATCCACCTCTATAGCATCCATCGCTATTCGGATGTACATTTTCATGGCAATTGACCTCATTTGACACACTTTCCAAGGCAGTTAGCCTTCCTTGGGTGAGGTTGCACTCCTTTGTTGGGTGAGTTTTTCTACTTCTCTCACTTGGGTAGGTGAGATCTTGCTTGATTTACACTCCTCTCATTTGATAACCTACCCCTGGTTATTAATCTGTCATAGTAATATCGGTACTAAACACACTCTCATCAAAGATTAATAACAATAAGACATGAAAATGGTGTAATTGTGCTACAAAATGAGTAGTCGCTCTGTATATTCACACAAAGAATGAGTAATACAATACAAGATCATGTTGCAAGAATGAATGACAAAGCAATTCGAATTCCCAAGGAGGTCATTCGAATTGAATGAGTGAGTCTAGCTTAACTGAATGTAAGCCACATTCAACACTCAAGTTGACCATTGATCAAAACCCTAATTGACTCAACTGAGCCCTAATTGAAGTCGGAGTGCAATAAATGACTAAGTCTAACTGAAATTAGGTCTGACACATGTCACTGCAAGCCAACTAACAAGTGGTAGCGCATCAATGACTCCAATGAACCCCAATGAGGTTAACTGAATTGTAACTGAACATCAGAAGTGGTTGGAGGTGCCCCTGTTGACTCCAATTCATTAAATAATCAATAAATAATCAATTTAATGAAGGAAGGCATCTTCACTGCTCTGTTTAACTGATTGTAACCATTAGTTAGCAATATGGGGCATTAATGACACTCAGATCACCCCCGGAGTGCTTCAGTTAGCCTCCCTGAATGTAGGAGAAGGCTAAGTTAGCCTCCTTGACTGAAGGTAGGTGTGGGTGTGATCCAGCTAATGTCATCCAGTGCTCCTCTGATGTTAATTAGGTCAATAAAACTTAGGATAGTGGTTTAACTAGGGAAAATTGACCAAAATGAGTCTGTATGGTGGTAAATGTCTCCAACACCCCCCCTTAAGCTATACTCAGGAGGAGTAGAAAACATAAAATGCATAAAAATTCTAGGTCCCCTGCAACTAAGGCCATAGGTCACCCTGTACAATACTAAAACTAAAACAATGCTCAAAAACAAACTAAGTGAGGAAAAGAGGGAAAACCTAGTGGGAAAAACCCCCGCTCAAGCTGAAAACTGAAAGTAGTCTGATCACCCTGATGGACTCACCCCCAACAGTGAACGGAGGTAAGTGAACTTCTTTTCTGAAAATCTCTTGGTGAAGATGTCTGCAATCTGCTCATAAGTCGGGCAGTATTGGAGAATGATGGTCCTGTCATGCACTAGCTCTCTGATATAGTGCATGTGGATCTCTACATGCTTGGTCCTATGCCTGGTAACTGGATCTGTGGATATCTTAATCATAGTTACATATATCGTGTCGGCGAATATATCGCCGAGGGTCCGGAATGTAACTTATTGGTAGCAATGGCAAAAATAAGGGAAAATATCGGCAAATGTCGTAAAGCATGAAAAAAATACAAAAATAACCATTTTTTTCAAATTTTTTAACATTTAAAGCAACAACAACATCAAATAAACACATTGCTACATAAATATCACAATACAACTAATATATAAGATGCATAAGATGTCAAATGGTGGATCATGATCACATATTGACTATAAAGTTATAAATTGAAAATATTGAAATATGTTCTTGATGGAATGATAGAAAATAACATCAAATGATCAAAATAAATGTCTCTCAAGAAATTAATCATCATGACTCATGAGGCATCTAGATACTACATAATACAATGATAAATAGTAGGAATCATCGATCCCCTCTACCCCTTTTATAGGCAAGGGGCACCACTCCACTCTTCCTCTAGAAGCAGTAGGGTGTCCTGTGACTTGTTGATGCTTTGGATGAGATAGGCATCAAATTGGAAGCTCCAACTACTTAAGCTATGGTGGAAGGTCCAAATACTCTACAATTTTGACGAAACTTGCCATGTTTAATGAGTGAAGGGTACATTTTTATTAAGGTCATGATAAAAGATTTCAATAGTCAATGACACCAATATCAAGGTACAGGGATGGGTTGATGTGCTTGATTAAATGCCAATCCCATACCCTCATACTTGATAAAATCCAGTGTAATTGTTGAAATCTTGGAATCCTGAAAACTATTAAGTCTCTTGAATTCTAAATGGAATCTAAAATTCTACATTTTGCATATGAAGTCCGATGAGGTTGGAACCACTCTCAAACATCCTGAAACAATTAATGGCAATGTTCAAAATTTAAGTAAAATGATAGAAAATGAAAGTAAAGGAGAATGTCACTTTTAAATTAAGAATTTAATACTACCATTTATTACTTTAAGAATTTAATATATTTAGTTTTAATAACACTGTCCAAAAAATTAATCCATGAATTTATTTTTCAAAATTCATGCAAATTTTTTTAGCAGGGCGATATTTTCCAAAATCTCCCGATATATTCCCAATATATCGTGACATATTGAATATATCGCGATATACTCAAAATGTCGAAAATATCGCGACTTTTTAGTGGCGATATATCGCCAAGGGAAATGACTCGCGATATATCGCAATACCGCTGATATATCGCCGATATATGTAACTATGATCTTAATATCACTTTGATTGTCACAAGAGAGGACATTGGACAAAGTACTACAAAGATCAAACTCTGAAGGAATTCCTTGCAACCAAACTGCTTGGATGCAAGCATTCACCGCTCCTTGATACTCGGCCTCTACTGAAGATAATGCTTTGGCAGCCTACTTTTTGCTAGACCAGCAAATGGGGCCACCACCAAACATGAATAAATATATGGAAGTAGAGTTCCAATCAATAGAATCACCCGCCCAATCGGAATCTGTGTATCCAAACAGCTCTAGCTCGAAGTCTGCAGCATAGTGAATGCCGTAGGTCCTGGTTCCTTGAATATACTGGAGGATCCTCTTGGCTACCTTCCAATGAAGATCATGAGGCTGATGCATGTATCTTGATACAACATTCATGGCATAACAGATATCAGGCTGAGAATGTGTCAAGTACAACAAGCTACCAATCAGCTGTCGATAGATAGTGCAGTCCATGGGAGGTGTACTTTTTCCTTCTTCAAGGCTGATCCCTGAAAGGAAAGGAAATGGTACAGGCCTAAATTTGGTCATGTTAAACTTTACTAATAGGTATTATATGTATTTGGATTGAGTGACCATTATCCCATCAGAATTTTCTCAATTTCTAGCCCCAAAAATTGTTTTAAGATCCCAAAATCGCTCATTTCAAAAGCATTGTGGAGAGCAGTTTTGATGGCTGAAATAGAAGAAACTGTGCTACCTGTGATCAGTAAGTCATCAACATATCAAAAAATAATAATCAAATTACCATAAAAATGTTGTATATACACATTTGGATTTGATCTACACCTTTGGAAGTTTTGCGAGAGAAGGAAGGCATCCATCTTGGAATACCACTCTCTTGGGGCCTGTTTTAACTCGTATAGTGACTTCTTTAGCTTGCAAACCAAAGATGGATTAGAGATGTATCCCATAGGCTACTTCTTGTATATCTCCTCATGAATATCTCCATGTAGAAAGGATGACTTAACATCCATATGATGCACTTCCCAGTTCTTAGATGCTGAAATTGCCAAAACTAGGCGGATGGAGCCCATTTTTGCAACTAGTGAAAAATTCTCATGGTAGTCCACACCTTGGACCTTAGAGAAACCATTTTCCACCAGCCTTGCCTTATATTTGTAGCTGCGGCCATCAGCAACAACCTTGGTCCGAAACACCCACTTGCATTGAACCAATTTCCTTCTTGGAGGAAGAGAAACTAGCTCCCAAGTAGTGTTTTTCTGAAGAGAATTCATTTCTTCATCCATGGCAACTTGCCATCTCGGATCCTTCCGAGCATGGTAGTAGGATTTTTGGTCTGAACTAATAATAAAATAACAAGTTTTGGACAGCAAATTATCAGGACAAGAGAGCACAATACCTGCTCTTTGGAAATCAGACCGAGTTCTCCTTGGATCATCCGGATTTCCAATGTTATCTCCTGCGAAGGAGAGTGTCTATCGGGCCCATGTGGGAAGATATTTTGTATTTCAGGTTCTGATTCAGCATCTAATGTTTGTTGTACACCGATATCAAAAATCAGAGGATCCAAATCAGGGTCATCACCCCCAACTTCATCATCCAAATATTAAGTGGAATAGGAAGGAAATTCTGCAGTTTTTTCCTTCACTAGTTCCACTTCCTGAAGAGGCTCATCGAACTTGACACTCCTTTCGATGTTGATCTATTTTGTTCTGATATCCAGCAGCTTGAAAACTTTTGATTCATTAGGATACCCAATAAACAGACATTCTATGCTTTGTGGTTGGAAAGCCCTTCTTTTATCAAGTGGAATTCGAGCCCATGCAGTGGACCCAAACACCCGCAGGTTCGACACATCTAGCTTGTGTCCGAAGTATGCTTCGAAAGGGGTCTTCTCTTTCACATATGAGTGCGGCACTCTGTTCTAAATGTATGCTGCAGCATGCATGGCTTCATCCCACAAATTTGCAGCCAACTTCTTTGATTCCAACATACAGGTGGTCATCTCCTTGAGA
>LPNX010036444.1:97658-145863 GCA_001517045.1 Pseudotsuga menziesii
AGACCGTTCTGCTGGGGAGTGTAGGTAATTGAATGTTGGACCTGAATATCACTTTGGGAGCATATGTGAAAAAACTCATTACTGACATACTCCCTACCATTATCAGATCTCAAGACCTTGATCTTAAGCCCAGAGGCATTCTCGATCAAGGCCTTCAGTTGAGAGAAGGCCTTGAAGGCCTTCTTTGAAAGCCCTTTGTGGTTGGAAAGCCCTTCTTTTATCAAGTGGAATTCGAGCCCATGCAGTGGACCCAAACACCCGCAGGTTCGACACATCTAGCTTGTGTCCGAAGTATGCTTCGAAAGGGGTCTTCCCTTTCACAGATGAGTGTGGCACTCTGTTCTAAATGTATGCTGCAGCATGCATGGCTTCATCCCACAAATTTGCAGCCAACTTCTTTGATTCCAACATACAGGTGGTCATCTCCTTGAGAGACCGATTCTTCCTTTCCGCTAAACCGTTCTACTAGGGAGTGTAGGTAATTGAATGTTGGACCTGAATAGCACTTTGGGAGCATATGTGCAGAAACTCATTACTGACATACTTCCTACCATTATTAGATCTCAAGACCTTGATATTAAGCCCAGAGGCATTCTCGATCAAGGCCTTCAGTTCAGAGAATTTTTCACATACTTCAGACTTCTATTTGAGAAAGAAAACCCATGTGTACCTTGAAAAATCATCAATAAAAGTCAGAAGATACCTTGATCCATTCATGGATGTGACAGGCATTGGACTGCTGATATCAAAATGTATCATCCCCAAGATGCATGTATCTCGGTTTGCCTTCCCCTGATCGAACTTGTGCTCAGGGTGTTTTCCAACTACACATCCCTTGCAAATTCCAGTGGTTTCCTTGATGACCGGGAGGCCTTCAACCATGGAGTTTTTTTGTAATTGCTGCAAATATTTGAAATTTAGATGGCCAAACCTCTCATGCCACAGCCTACTAACTTCGTTTCCATGATTTGGCAGAGCGGTGGGCTTTGCATCCGCCACAAAGTGGGAAAACTTATAGGCTTTTGCATGATGGTTTGCAAGGCGTTTAGCAACAAGTTTCCCAGATGCAAGTTCTGTTATTTGAACATCATTCAGGCTGAAATATACTCTCTTAGGCACTCATGTATGTGTCATCTAATAGACACTAAGGAGATTTGATGCCAGAGACGGTACATATAAAACATTTGAAAAATAGCCATTGTCAATATCAACCGTACCTTGCGCTTCTGAAATGATAGTGGAGTCATCTCCCATGTGGATAAGGATGGATTTTCCGGTCTCAAAGGATGAGAAGGAGTCTCTTTCAGCCATCATGTGGTTTGAAGCTCCATAATCAATCAAGAGTGCTTTGGACTTCGAAGTGCTTTCCATGAGGGCATGACCTCTTTCATGTTGTGGTTCTCGATCTTGCTGATCTCTCCTCCGAAAGATTTTCGAAAGATTGATGTGATTTCTCTCAAGGAGAGAGGTAGCTTCATCAAGCGTCTTCTTCATGCAGGCATGTTCAGGGTGGAAACCCTTCCTGCAGTATGAACACTTGACTTTTTCCTTTCCATGATGCCCTTTTCCTTTGTTCTTCTTTGAGCTGGAAGACTCATCATGCTGCTGGTTTTCAACTTTAGGTTTAGGAGCTTCGAATTTAGTTTTTGGGTTCTTCTGCTACTTTCCTTTACCCTTCAGATCTTTGGGCCCCGAGACATGGAGGGCTTGATCATGGGAGGATCTAATGATCCCCATCTAGATAAGCTTATCATGTTCACTTGTTAGGGACTCAATTAGGGCATTGAGTGTAGGCATCTTCCATCCAGGGGTTGTAAGATTCCCTGCACAGAATGTAGAGACAAAAACTGAATAATCAGCTCCAAGTTTGGAGAGTATGGCGAAGATGAGCTTATCATCCTCCTTCTCCACTTTGCATTGCTTCAACAGTAAGACAATTTGCTTGAAATTTGTGAAAAAGTCATTCAAGGTCTCGAAATTGGAAGGCTAGAGAGAGATCAATTCATTTTCGAGTTGGTAAACTCTCAAATCATCCTACTTTCCATACAGGGTTTCCAATTTGTCCCAAATTTCCTTTGGAGTCTTCAATCCCGAAAGATGAAAAGAAGATCTCAGGAAACAGAGAGGCACAAGAATCTGAATGCTTCATCCTTCTTGTTCAAGAATCTAGCTTTGTTTGTCAGAGAAGTAGGCTCTTCTTCAGTGTCCATAGTGACCCTATAGAGTCCTCTGGCATGTAGTTGGATCTCCATATCTCCTTTCCATGCGTGGAAATTGAACGGAAGCAAAAGATCTACAAAAAAATCCATCTAAATATGCTGGAGCGAATGCTTTTACTTGTTAAAAACCTGAAAATCACAACAAAAAGGGAAATGTAAGGTTGGACAGCTTGCACATTTCAGGCTTTCATCACACCCAGCATAGTCAATCAAGTAAGCTTGATCAACAAGTTCCTTACTTGGGGTATTAAGTGGTAAGCCTTGGCTTCTGGTGCAGTGTTGGATTTTTGAGCTATTGCTCAATTTTCATGTAAGATCTGTCAAAAACCTTGTTTTTGAGAGATCTGAGCTTCGTCCCGTTGTGAGCTCTGATACCATATTAATCTGTCACAGTAATATAGGGACTAAACACAGTCTCATTGAAGATTAATAACAATAAGACATGAAAACGATGTAATTGTGCTACAAAATGAGTAGCCGCTCTGTATATTCACACAAAGAATGAGTAATACAATACAAGATCATGCTACAAGCATGAATGACAAAGCAATTTGAATTCCCAAGGAGGTCATTCGAATTGAATGAGTGAGTCTAGCTTAACTGAATGTAAGCCACAGTCAACACTCAAGTTAACCACTGATCAAAACCCTAATTGACTCAACTGAGCCCTAATTGACGTTGGAGTGCAATAAATGACTGAGTCTGACTGAAAGTAGGTCAGACACATGTCACTGCAAGCCAACCAACAAGTGGTAGCGCATCAATGACTCCAATGAACCCTGATGAGGTTAATTGAAGTGTAACTGAACATCAAAAGTGGTTGGAGGCGCCCTTGTTGAATCCAGTTCATTAAATAATCAATTTAATGAAGGAAGACGCCTTCATTGCTCTGTTTAACTGATTGTAACCATCAGTTAGCAATGTGGGGCATTAATGACACTCAGATCACCCTCGGAGTGCTCCAGTTAGCCTCCCCGAATGTAGGAGAAGGCTAAGTTAGCCTCCTTGACTGAAGGTAGGCGTGGGTGTGATCTAGCTGATGTCATCCAGTGCTCCTCTGATGTCAATTAAGTCAATAAAACTTAGGATAATGGTTTAACTAGGCCAAATTGACCAAAATGAGTGTGTATGGTGGTAAATGTCTCCAACACTGGTGCTTCACTCCTTTGACTTTTTTGTTGTGGGCCCCATTCCTCATTTTGAGGGTTGTGCCCCACTTGGGTTATTGGGTGATGCATTTTCAAGCTTAGCTCTATGGATATCTAGCCTACCTTGGGGCATGCCACTTAAAACCCACCTTGATAATTTCCTTCACTACCCCGATATAGAATTTGGCATAACTTGTACTCCATTTGCCCCTCCATCTAAAGGCACTAGTCTTCTTGGGTCAATTCGCACTCCTTGGGGATTGTGTCAAATGCTAGGATCCCATATGTGGGTGTGTCTAATTTACCTTGGATCCATAGATCCACATCATCAAACACCCCTTAGAACCATATCACCCCTAATTTGACCTTGTGGGACCCATTTGAATCATTTCCCTATTTTGTGTATTTCATGGTGTTAGACCTATCTCGTTGGTCCTCCTAAGTGTCCTAACTCATTCATTGGTTGAAACATTCCTAATATCTTAAGCCTTTTCAACCACACTTAAACTCTTGGGCTCACCTAAGCTTGGATTGGTTTCCGTAACTCAATTTACACACTCCCGTATGAACCTTTGCTTTGGCTAATCTTCTTTGTTTGATTATAGGGTCTTGCCCTTGGTTGTGATTCTTCATAATCTAAACTAATGAGTGCCTCGATTGACATGACTCCCAGCTTTCATTGGGAACTATGGTATCTCTTGGGTCACCTCTTTAGTTGTCCATCACCTCTATCGTCTTGGATGGGATACCTTTAGGGACAACTACAAGTTGTGTGATAACATTTTTGACGTCGTTTCCAGGGAGGTAGAGGCTTACCTTACGTGTCTGCGAGTATCCATGCATAAATGATATGTTAATGCATCCGGATTAATATAGACGGTTATCATCTCAATCTTTAACTAACCATAGCCATCTATTTGTCTCTCACTCTCTCCCTACATTTTAACGACATACATCTTGGTAGAAGAGTTTTAAGTCTATCTGGCGACTCCAAACCGTGACTCCGCTGAGGAGCGATCCCATGAGCATCCCTACAACCTTAGAAGTAAATCAAATCTAAATCAATTAGAAGGAACCCCATTTACTTATCTTAGGAGAGATCCCAAAGCTCAATCAACTAATTTCTTTTGGAAAATTGCTAACACCAATTCTCCAAATTGTTTCTTGGGATCCCCATCAACTAACTCGGTTCCTCCTCCCTCACCTCCTAATCCTAATCTTAACGTAAGTCCAGTCAATCCAATGGCGGGGACTAATCAATCTAACCCTGGAAACAATACTCAAACCAACCCTCCCGTTGCTCGTGCTTTTGGAAATAAGGTTGGAGCCTGACCCTTAGATTTTTCCCAATTCTTAGGTGCCCCCCATGACATGCCCGACAAGTATTTTGAGAAAATCCCAAAGTTCAATGGAAATTGTACAGCCTCCATTGAGGACCACATAGAAAATGTCGGGGCTCACATTGAAGCATATGGGGTTGAAGAAGAAGATGTATTTATGAGGGACCTCTTTTCATCCTTGGAGGGTGATGCTCGCAAATGGTTTGAACGCTTTCCTGCATCATCAATCACAGGATATGATGTCTTCATTGAAAAACTTAAGCATGAGTGGTCAATCAAGCTAGATGGATGTTTCCTTTTGAACCAACTTTTTGAAATCAAGAGGAAAGAAAACGAGTCTGTCCATGAGTTTAACCTTCGCTTCGACAAGCTAGTGGCCATCATTCCAAATAACATTAGGCCTCCTAATCAAGGTGTTTTAATTTATTACCTCAATGCATATGAAGGTTACCTTGGCTATCACTTAAAATATAAACACCCTAACAACCTTAAAGTGGCACAAGATCATGCTAGAAAGGATGAAGCAAATGGTGCTTCCATGGCGAAGCGAAATTTCTTTGATCTAATTAGTTCCTCATCTTCTAGATATGACCATAAGTTTAAAAAGGGGAAATATCCTGGTAAGGATCCCAATGAAATGATGGAGAGCATGCATGAAATGATGAAGAATCTAGCTCTCTTAACTAGGGATTTAGCTAAGAGCAAAGAAGCAGAAAGGTATAGACAATCCTATGGCCGAAAGCCTTATTGCAAGGTGATAGAAGAAAACCTAATGAAGGTGATAGAAGAAAACTTGTGAGCCAAACATCACCTGAACCTCTTGTCATTAACTGGCCAGAAAAGAAAAAGATGGAAGATCCTGAGTATCCCACTCATGGTGACGATACTCTTGATTATCAAAAAAACATTACTGGGTTGATAAGTTAGATTTTGACAAAGGTTTTGGAAGAATTTTTCATAACCATGAGGAAGAGTCTGTAGAAGAACCCAATCCTAGATTTCCCATTTATGCCATTGAAGAACCCAGCAGTAGTGGTCAATCTCCTCATAGAACCTATCAATGAAGAAGGGATGGTCAAAATCCTATCCCCTTCATTGAAAAGAGTAGTAATGAGCTGCCTAGCCCAGTGAGTGAGCCAATTCTCCATTTTTAGTATTATTTGGATATCAACATTGAGAGAGAGTTGCACAAAGTCATGCACAATATTCCACTTACTGAATTAATGAAAATCCCATCTGTGAAAGAGAAAGTGGTAGAATTTTTCAAGAGTATACCTAAGAATTCCACTAGGAATGGTAGAGATCCATCTTTGCCAAGCTTAGCACCTAGTGCCATGGTTGAAGAAGAGCAGGATCCTCCCATCATTATCCATACTTCTTTATATGAGAAAAAGAATGGTGGCCACCAACCCTTTTATCTTACACATCGCATTGGTGACACCCTTCTTCATAACTTCATGTTGGATCTTGGTTCCTCCGTGAATATGATGCCTTTGCAAGTCATGGAAGCCATGGGATTAAAAATAACTAAGCCTTATGGGAACGTTTGTGGAATTGATTCTAGACCGGTGCGAGTCTTTGTCTTGATAAAGAACTTGAGAGCTGACTTGTTTTCATGGCCTGACATATCCATGCTAATGGACATAGTAGTCATAGATCCCCCCCCAGCCTATGGAATGCTTGTTTGTAGGAAGTGGTATGTTGGACTAGGGGACATCTTTAGATGGATTTATTATACGCTACTATCCCCATCTCTGATGGATCATTGGTTAGGGTGTATCGGGAGCCATTTTATGATGGTCCCCTTGGAAGTTATGAGGATAGTCTAAGGAACACTTATGGCAAGGGTGAACTTTTAACCGAGAGTATCTTTATGGTAATGGGTAGTCATAATGAAGATTCGAGTACAGGAAGAGAAGAGATTTGGAGATCATTTGGGTATGATAGTTCTTTTGATGAAGAAAGGGAAAGAGCTATTGGTGTTAGAGAAATGAACCTTGACTTACTTTGTGGTGAAGTGTTGGAAGAAATCAGAACTTTGAACCAATTTGGTGATATAGGGCCACACATTGACCAACCTGAGCTAGTGAATGAAATAATCAACTCTGAGACTAATTTGAATCAGATTAGAAGGGGAGAGCGAATTCCTAGAGCAATTGATGAATGGATGGTTTTGGTTATCCTTAACATAGAAAGATAAAGGAAAGGGCTTGATCCGATCATTCCACGGGAAAACAATGAAGGAACACATCCTTCTCACAATGTGGGAAGTAATAAGGAAATAATTGAGTGTCATTTTACCAATGTTCCTGATCATTTATCTCATATGTCTTTGGAAGATGGAGTATTAGAGAAGGTGAATGACAACTCTATGAGTTGGCAAGAACATGCGTTGATACATGATACTCCTTGAGAAGAATTCTCATTGAACAACCTATCTATTTTCCAAGGAGAATCCAATGCCATTACCTCTGCCATTGGGGACAATTTGTCTTTGTTGTATCCAAAAACATCCATAGTTTCCTTATTCCCCGTTAGTTACCTATTAGTGAAGAAAGTATGAACTCTATTGAGACTTTTCACACACCTACTTCTTCACCAACATCTTTAGACACAGGTGCTTAGAACGCTCCTAGCATGGTTCCTAGTCATCCATCGTTTCCCATTGATCGTCTGGAAGCTTTAGAGAGTATGGTTGTTCCTGTCCCTTTTGGAGAAGGTAGTAGTAGAAGTGTTTAAAACCAAAACCTTCCATCTCCATTCCATGCGGAAGAAGAAGGGGACGTTGTTAGAGATTTTTGGACTGTGGGAGAGAATCCAAAATATATCATTTTCCCACAAGTTGAAGAATCAAGAGTTGAAACTCCTCGGAGAAGAGTGATCTAGGAAGTCCTTATTGGTAGTGTAGCCATTCATTTGGATGGTGGTCCCCCTAGGTTTGATGAAATTCCTCCTGATAGGAATTCGAGGATAGTGACACCCCAACCTCAGTGCAATTCTGATATCCAACCCATTTCCATTCAAGAAATTGAAGTCATCCCTGATTCTGTAAATCTTCGAAGGTTTGAAGTTGGCGATAGGGTCGTTGTTGTTAATGATCTATTTTGCATACCATCTAAAGGATATGGTAAATTTTGGGTTGGACCACTCATTATCGAGTGTCGTAGTGATGATATGTGTTTCCTCACTACTCGGACCGTGAAACATGTTATGCTACCTATCAACTAGATAGAGTTAAGGGATTATATCCCTAGCTCGACCTCAGTTAGGACTCCTCTTTCTTGCATTCTTAGAATATGTAGGACCGAAGAAGCTCACTTGAGCAGTAGGGTTTGTGTGCTCTTTCTTTTTCTCCATGCTAAGTTTTTTTGTTTTCCCTTTTTCTTGCTGAGTTGTTTGATTGAGTTGAGTCAGGCTCCTTCCTAAGGCTTTCTCATCTCCTGCATGCATTTAATAAAACTTGAAGTGGTTGATTTCTTTTCTTGGGCTTATATATATCTGATAGTCCTATGTTCTAGTTGAGTTGAGTATGCTTTCTTGAAGAAGATTTTTCTTTCCCCATGCACAGTAAAATTAATAAAATTTACATGTTGTGTTAGCTTATTATTTTCATTTATGCTTTTCAATTCCCGATATAGTTAGTTTTCTTTCAGCATTATTTTATATTTTTCCCATACGTTCTTCATGAGGTATTCTAGTGGCTATGAGCGTAGATATAAGTGCAAAAATAAAGAAAAGGTTGAAAGCAAGGAGGATGAGTTGCTGATGAAGATTGATGCAGAGCAGTTCGAGACCAGAGATTCTGAGGTTCTCAAACGCTCTCTCCATTAGAGCACTTGTCCCAGCTGGAGCCAGATGTCATCACACCATAGTAGTTGGGCTACTATTCTTGTTGAGAAGATATCTGCACATTTCAGAGATTTTTTTTTATAGAGATCAGCTATGATGAGCTTGTTATTTATGACCACTCATGGATCAGAGCAGTATATTGTATCATATTTTGTTAGACGTTGTGCCAAGGATGAGCCTTGAGAGCCCAGATTTGATGACCGATGTGACCCTTTGTTCCATACAGTTTCAGTTCAGTGCCTAGGGATTATATTGCAGCAGTGTTTCAGAGGAATATTGATGATTATTATGATGATATGATATGACCTTTGGACTTCTGATTGTTTGTTTTGGATTTCTATGTTGTTGTTTTAGTCACATTCATATCCTGGACTTGGTATATGATTCATGATGTGGCAAACTATTTAAAACATAATGAATTATCTTGATGATGTTATAAATTGTAAAATGGACTGATTACTTGCACAATTAGGTTTCTTGACAAAAATCATTGGTTTCATTACCCTCTTATGAGCATAGATATGGCCTTTCCTGACATCCTTGTATGCTACATTAGGCAACATTTTCACCTGGCTTCACCCATCCATGACCCTCCTTATTTTGGCTTTCACCTTTAGCTTCTCTTCTTGACTTCTTGATACCGAGGACTTCCCTTTTCCTACCTCCGTGTTGGACTGCATCCATGTTTATGTTGTGTCTCAACTCTGATTTGGTGCCAGGAATTGCCTTTGGTAAGTTTGATTGTATTCCTAATCATTCTGGTCGGTTGTCCCGATGTTTGGCACTGTGCAGAACTCGCCCTAGTCACTTGAGATGTTGTTGGCTAAAACAGAAAGGTCATATACTACTTGTATTGGAAATATTTATATATACGCCAATGGAAATTGTAAACTCTAGAATGTGTTTCTTACATTAGAGGAAATTTGGGGTCTAAAATGGGCCTTATAAGAAAACGTGCCAAAATAAGTTTTTGTGAGTTGGAATTCAAGAACCAATAGAATTTCAATAAAATAAGTCAACCATAATGGTTGAATTGACATATTTGTCATTAAAAAAAGCTACTTTTTGTGTTCGTATTTTCGACATATCTCCCTGTGTTTTTACTCAAATTTCGATCAAGAAAGCGCGTTGGATGCGGAATTTGATTCTGCATCCAACGAGTACCCACACTGCATACTTTTGACGGACCCTGCTACCCCAAAAACAAGAAATACCTGAAAAAACGTGATGATGAAAAACAAGAAATACCTGAAAAAACGTGATGATGATGTCATCATCACGTTTTTCAGGTATTTCTTGTTTTTGGGGTAGCGGGGTCCGTCAAAAGTATGCAGTGTGGGTACTCGTTGGATGCGGAATCAAATTCTGCATCCAACGAGCTCTCCCGATTGAAATTTGAGTAAAAACACAGGGAGATATGTCGAAAATACGAACACAAAAAGTAGTTTTTTTCTTTCTTCCTCTAGAATTAATCAATATTATTTTATTATTTTAACTATTATTTTATTATTTTCCTTAGGAGGCCCATTTTAGACCCCAAAATTCCTCCAATGACAGACGTGAGTAAAGGGTAAGAGCAATGAAATGTTAAAATACCCCGTGAAGGGTATAATAAAAGGTCCCAAAAGAAATTGTTAAATATATGCTATATCCAAATATTGTTGACCTTACAAATTTGAATGTCCCTGATAAAAGTTTCTATTATTTGTTCTTTTAAGCGTCGTTGAAGTCCTAAAAGGGTCATATAGGCCAAAAAGGCCATGGAAATGAAATTGCTAATCGTAATGAACCTGAATCATACTTGATGTAGACATGATTCCTAAGTTGAATAACCACTATCTGAACAACTCAACCATTTGTGAGGCACTGCCCCTCCCTTTTTTATTTGTCTAGCATAGAGTGTAGCTTCCCCTTTCCTTGTCCAAAGTGTCATTTGGAAAATTTGGTCAAGTCATCCCTTTTGTCCTAGCCTTCTTTCTTAGCATTCATCCTTAGCTAGCAGTTAGGCCATGTCACTTGAGTGAGTCTGTCATTTAAGCTATTGTGAAAGTAAAACATAAATAACAATGAAATATATAAATGTATTAAATGCCACAGAATGATGTTTATATTTTAAGTTATGCTATGAATATGATCGAAAGGAAAATGTCTTAGTCTATTGATATAAGTTGTCCTTGGTCATTCTTGGGATCCGTGATGATGTGGGACATATATGCTTATGGATGATGATTGATGGTTTAACATACTTGTTATTGATATGATATGGTGGACATATGATTTAGATGGTGATTGATGCAGTTCAATAGGTTTGTTATTATTCCAGATCATCAGATTATGCACTGTCCATATATGGTGGACCCTATAGTGGGACCTTCAAGGAAACCCATGGTGTATGAGTACACTTTCATAGTATATTTGGGTCTTCTGGATCCAATGAGACACTTATCATTTAGTTCCATGAAATTTTGATAGTGATCCATTTTTCCATTTGTTGACCAGATTTGGGGCTATTTTCCTAGCCTGTTTAGCAGGGGCCATGAGAGGCCAGTTGACCTAGGGCACTGTATGAGGAGGGGGTGGTCCATCCACTTGATATTACTATTATACCCCCGTTTTGAATAGCATGGTGGGCTCATTTTGACAACGCATGTACTCCAGGAGGTAGTTTGGGCAGTTTCACAGTTTACAAGGAGGATTAAAATGGAATAAAATGGTCACTGAGAAATTAGATTTGGGTAATTGAGGAAAGGTTTTGGAACTTGGTCATCACATAGGTATTCCAGGGTGAACCTTGAATCTTCCAGCCAGTTTGTATCAGTCAATGATGTCCACAGAGGCTACAGGAGGCCTTTTAATGCATGTCTCTCATAGATTTTGAGGACATGATTTGACCATTTGTATTATTTGGACATATTATTTTATATTATTGTGCCATGGGGACGAGCTAGTAAGAATTGATGCCGCCTATCCCCACCATGAGCTTCTTGAGTCATGTCCATGTCATATGAGGTGGGCCCATGTGTTTTAGCCCCCTCTAGAGGATGACGTCACCATGACTTAAGTCATTCCTAGCTATGACGTCACCTCTATTTTGAGTGATCCATGTGATATTTTATGTTGGCTCATCTCAGCCATTGATTTTGTTGTGAGATCATTTAATCTCAACCACTCATTTCAAGAAGTCGTTTTAAGATCTGGGGTTTGGGGCTTTATTATCCTATATAAGGAGGAGACCCCCCTCATTGTAACAAGGGGAGGGATATAGAGTTTTTTGACAATGGGATATTGGAATAAAAATACTTTCTTGGCATCTTGGATCTTGGAATTGGAATGCTTGTGGTGATTGTAAATGCTTCTTCCTCTGCATTGACAGACATTGGTGGCCATCTTGATTTTATCTTGAACTTACAATGTTTTGCAGGCCTACATGTTTTTGAGGGGTGCGAATTGGTGGGGAGGCCTACCCTTCAAGCTTCAAGAGGACATTTTGGGTAACAGGGAGTTTTTTTGTCTTTTCTACCAACAATTCATCTTTCTCATCTCTTTGTATGCATCTATTTCCATTCTTGATTGATTGATTGATCTTTGTGTCCTTGATTGACATGAATAGGAAAATCGATTTGGTTGAAGGAGGTAAAATGTTGGAAAGAAAGGTTCATCAAATTTTGGCATTTGATCTTTGTGGGAAGTAATCCTAGTCACAAGCCTCTTCCATCACCATCTTTCAGGTATGTTCCATGAGGTATGGAATTCTTATATTCTATCCATCTATTCTCTTAGATCTCAAAACCCTCATTGATTAAAACCCTTATTTTTCACTTTTTTCTACATCTACTAGTATCTAGCTTGCCTTTGGGAATAATAAAAATAACCGACCTCTATCGAAGCCATGGAAATTCGGATCTACAGTTTGGTGGAAATCGACCTTCATTTGACGTACTTTCCAAGGCACTTAACCTTCCTTGGGTGAGGTCACACTCCTTGGTTCGGTGAGTTTTGCTATTTCTCTCACTTGGGTAGGGAGATCCTGCTTGATTTGCACTCCTATCATTTGATAACCTACCCCTAATTCTTCACTCCTTTGATTTTTTCCTTGTGGGCCCCATTCCTCATTTTGAGGGTTGTGCCCCACTTGGGTCATTGGGTGATGCATTTTCAAGCTTATATCTATGGAGATATAGCCTACCTTCGGAGATACAACTTAAAACCCACCTTGATAATTTGCTTAACTACCTTGATCTACAATTTGGCATAATTTGGACTCCATTTGCCCCTCCATCTCAAGGCACTAGTCTCCTTGGGTCAACTCGCACTCCTTGGGGATTGTGTCAAATGCTAAGATCCCCTATGTTGGTGTGTCTAATTTACCTTGGATCCATAGATCCACATCATCAAATACCCCTTAACACCATATCACCCCTAATTTGACCTTGTGGGACCCATTTGAATCATTTCCCTATTTTAAGGAAGTGGGCCCTACTTGTGTATTTCATGGTGTTAGACCTATCTCTTCAACCACACTTAAACTCTGGGGCTCACCTAAGCTTGGATTGGTTTCTATAACTCAATTTACATACTCCCCTATGAATATTTGCTTTGGCTAATATTCTTTGATTTGTTATAGGGTCTCCGCCTTGGTTGTGATTATTCATAATCTAATGTGAAGAGTGCCTCGAATGACGTGAATCCCAGCTTGCATTGGGAACAGTGGCATCTCTTAGGTCACCTCTTTAGTTGTCCATCTCCTCTACCATCCTGGATGGGATATGTTTAGCGACAACTACAAGTTGTGTGATAACACTACCTTCTCAGTAATGGAAACATGTTGACACAGATCCGTCGACAGGGGTTCACTCTCTGTCAACACTCTTAACTCAACGATCTGCATGAACATTGGCCCAAATAGGTTTTACCTTGTCCAGCAACACATGTGGAGAAGGTGAGGTCTCACCCAAGATGTTCAAGGGAGAAATTTTGTAACTATGTTTCTACAGTAAGAAGGAGGGTATGCACATCTACTGTTAAACTACTGCATCATTACTTCACAGATCCAAGCATTGGTTCATTTAACATAAATTCATATCAACATTCATCAGATCAGCATATTGAGATTAAAATAGGAGAATCCATGCATAAACAGATCTATCAGCATAGCATGATTTGAAACATAAAAACATCGCATCATTTAATTAACAACATCATACTTCAGTATTCATTCATTCGCATCTCATCGTAGGAAAACAGGAGAACAGAAAGAAGTAAAAGACATAGTGTTTCCATCAAATCCGCATCATATATTACTTCACATCAAAACATAGGTTCTTAAAACAGATCCACAGCTCACACCCAATAAGATCTTGTTCAACACATCAATCCCTCATAAGCATGATCTCATTCAAAAGGTATCCAGACCATCCTTTAAAATTACAACTCCTATATACATTTATAGGCTTGCACATTGTACAAAATGGCCCACTTAGATCAACTTCCTAACTACTTGGACCAGGAATAATGACCAAGATCTACAAAATATGACCAAAATATGCAAAATATGGCCAAACTATGACCAAACTACATTGCGCAACATATTTGGACTTGTGCATCGACTTTGACCATGCACACCATCCTCGATGTTGCACAACTATCTATCTCTAAAACTGCCTGTCAACATCGCCCTCGAGCCACGTCAACTAGAAATAGTGTAGTCATTTATTTTAACCTTGAAATCCTCATATTGTTGTTTCTCCATGCATTTTGTGACCTCCCGTTTAAGTGGATGTTCAGCAATCTTCGCGTTCACCTCTCTTCAGCCTTCATGTACCACTTGAAGTGTAGTAACTGCTTTCAGCGATACCTGCATGCCAATTTCCTGAAACTATTCAAGATGAGTTGTGTGCCTCTATTTATGCTCCCACGTCTTCTTCACTCGCTGGTGAAATTCCTTTAGTTTTGCTGCCTTTGTGACCTACACAACTGGGGGCATCATTCTGAGTGATGTCCACAAGGTAGACAACTGTGCTTCTCCTTCCCTCTATTGTGTGTTTAACTTCTCTAATTGTTCATCTTGGATCACGTTAGCCCAAAATTGCGTGGTGGCATTTGTAACCATCTTGTCCTCTTTCTCAATCTCCTCAAGCTACGTCATGACGTCCTCAATGGCGCCCTTACGCTCTATAGCTTTCTCTAGAGGTGTGCCCGCATTTACCAATTCCTGCAACTATTCAAGGTCACGCTTCAAGCCTGCAATAAATTTTCCGAGTTTCTTCTCTTTGGCATCGACATCCTTGTCCTATGTGATCTCCACGATTTCCTTTGCTTCAGGGATATTTATGGCACAACATGAAGGATCAGGCTTATCAACAAGATCCTCTTCTGGCTCCCAAGGTTCTTCTTCATGCTTCCATGGCTCTTCCTCTAGGAGAATTCTTCCAAACCTGTCATCAAAAGATAAATCATTGATAAAGTTGATGTTTTTTGGTTGGTCATCGCGATAACTGGTGCTCGATGGTTCTTCATCATTTTCATCACACATGTTAACATTCTTCTTCTCAAAATTTTCTGGATACTTAGGTCATTTTCTATTGTTGTCTCTCTCGGGACCTCTATTATTCTTCCAGTAGGGCTTAGGCCACAAGGGTTCCTATGCCTCTTAGGATCATGAAAACTAGAAACACTCGTTGTCAGGAGAGTTAGATGTCTCATCATCTCTTGCATTGTTTCTAATGTGTCATTCGAGTGTTTTGGTTCACTCACAGGTTCCTTAGGCTTTCGAAGCTTAGGGTCAGATCTAAAAGTGGATGGGGCGTAATTATCGAAGAAGTTTTGCTTACCCCATAGATGTTGCATGCTGCTGATTCATCTTTGCATTGAATTGGGCAGTCTTTAAGTCATTTGGATTCTTATCCTTTAATTTTAACCCCAATCAACCGTCAAAATCATTTAGATAGTGAATAACAATTGCTTGGTCCTTAGGTTTGATTTCATCTCGGATATTTCCTACAGTCTTGTCAAATCTCAGGTTAGACTCATGGACTGTTTCATTTTCCCTCTTCTTTATGTCAACATAGTTGATGTAAGAGGAATTTCCCATCCAACTTGTGAGACCAATCAATGTTAAGCTTTGTGATAAAGTTGTCATAATTATTGATGGATGAAGCAGGTAGTCTATCAAACCACTTCTGCACATCTCCTTCCAGAGAATGCAGAAGACCCCTCATGAATACATCTTCATCAACAACTCCATATGCTTCCATATGATCCCAGACTTTGTCAATGTGGTCTTCAATGGAAGTAGCTGACACTCCATCAAAATTGGGAACCTTTTCGAAGTATTTATCAGGAATGTCATGGGGGGATCCTTGGATCAGGGAGAAATCTAAAGGAGATTCCTTAGCTTTCCTTAAAAAAGTTCTAGAGTTTTGTGGAGGAGGAGCATTCTGATTTCCACTAGTGTTTGTTCCAGCCATTGGGCCAGATGAGTTTGAAGGAGATCCCAAAGGATGGCATGAGAAAACAATGGGGCTGGATATCTTCCAAAAGAAGTTGGAAGAGTCTTCTTTAGTTGGTTTGTATTTCCTTGTGTAAGTTATAGGGATTCCTTCCAAATTTATGGGATGTTTTAAGAACTTAATAGTAATATGTTGGGTACGGTCCTCAGTGGGGTCGCAGGGTAGAGTCGCTAGGTAAACCACACAAGTAATTCACCAAAAAGATATATGTCGTAGAGAAAGGTGAGGTATTTTGAACCAAGGTAAGCCTCTACCTCCCCGGCAATGGCGCCAAAATGTTATCACCAACCTTGTAGTTTCCTATGTGAGGTGGATCTAGGATGGATGGTAGAGGGGTCAACAACTAGGGAGGTGGAACCAAGATTGCCTCGACTCCCAAGTGGATGGTTGTCACGCTAACCGAGGAAGTCTTCGCTTTATGTTATCTTATCTGAAGACAACAAAGGGGGAGACTCGGATCTACTCCCAACAGGAGAGATCAAACCTAGACACTAGATCAAATCAAATGGACTTGAGGTACATAAGGTGTAAGCAAATGGAAACCCTAGATCTATGGATAATGTAACTAGGTGAACCAAGGCTTTGGATTATGGTCTAGGAAGTGTGAGGCTTGCTCCAAAGTGGGACACATGTGACCTATGAAGTAAATATGAGATCTAGGGTTAAGGTACTAGAAATAGGTGAAGATATCCACTGCCTTGGGAAACGTAACCAATGTAGGGAGGGAAAGGACAGGATTGGGGCTATCTAGTACCCAAGGATACACTCGATGAGTGATATGAAAATGTCAAAGTACCCGAGTCACCAGGGAAAAGTTAGATCTCAGGGAAAAGAGGCTAAATAGGGGGTAACGCTAGGGTTGGAGATTAGTTCCCGACAGATCCATGGCAATGGAGTCACTATCTTGTCTCTTATTTCTTTCCTATCTTTATGTGTTGCGATGTCATTGATGGATGTTTACTGAATCTGTTGTCTGAATGAATGACACTACTGCGATGAATAAATGAATGATGTGTGTATCACCAACCTTGTAGCTTCCTGTGTGAGGTGGATCCAAGATGGATGGTAGAGGGGAAAGAAACTAAGGAGGTGGAACCAAGATTGCCTAGGCTCCCAAATGGATGGTTGTCATGTTAATCAAGGCAGTCTTTGATTTATGTTATCTAAGTCCAAGACAACAATGGGGGAGACCCAGATCTACTCTTGACAGGAGAGATCAAACCTAGACAACAGATCAAATCAAGTATGGCTTGAGGTACGTAAGGTGTAAGGTATTGGAAACCCTAAATCTAGGGTTGAGGTACTAGCAACTGGTGAAGGTAGTCGTTGTCTTGGGAAACGTAACTGAGAGGGTGAGTAAGGAAAAATTTGGGACTACCTAGTACCAAATAAATAGACTCAGTGAGAGATATGAAAAGTTCAGGTTACCCAAGTTATCAAGAATTTTTCAACTTTCGGGGGGGAAAGGTCAAAAAAGGGCTAGCGCTATGCTTGGAGATCAGTTCCTGTTCAGCCTTGGGTAATAGAGTCAATATCAGCACAGTGTTTAAATGAACCCACCCGGGACATTCCCTGATCGATGGACCCAGAAAAGTGTTTGGCCCGGAAGATTCAGGTTATAGTGAAACCAGCAGAAGGAGGGCTGGTGCTAGGGTTTGGATAGGCATATTTGTAGATCTAGGGAAACCAAGAGACTATCAAGTCAATGTTGGAGTGGAGATGAGACCAGGATGGCCCGATCTACAAATCCAAGTCATAAAATTTTAGAAAAAATGAGATTTGGAAAAGTCAAAATATGATGAGATGTTAGGAGGTTGAAAATTAGATTTTCAGATCTAGGGATACCTGGAAGGAACTAGCTCAGCATGGCGGGTGTTCTAGAATGAGGAAGACCTGATCTACAATCCCACGTGATTATTTTCCAGAAAAGGTCAAAATTTTAGTGAGGTCGTTATGGTTTGAGCAGTCAGAAATTCAGATCTAGGGAAAACTTGTCACAATTTGGATAGCATTGAGGATGATTCAGTGAGAGGGATGCCCGATATACAAAACCTAGAAATGGTTTGCTCAAAGATCAAGCGATTCCCTGATTAAGTATTTTTTTGGATTTTTATTATTTAGGAGTTTTTTCAGAAAATTTGAAGAAAAGCAGGTACAATGGATTGAGACCTGAAAGAGAAGAGACTTACCTATTAGATATTACCTGGAAAGACTTGTAGATTCCTTGATGATGATGATCCTAGCCATCCCGATCAATTCTGGAAGATATGAGTGAGTTCTAGGACTAACGTTGTTCTCCAAGTGACCAATGCACCCCCTATCCTGCACAAGCAAACATCAACAATATCATATTTGCTATACCATGAAAGAAAAATCTAGATCTACAAAAAATTAACAAGATGTAATCATAGATCACAATGATACTAATGAAAACCCCTTGATACAAGACAAAGACAATCCGACCAAGTTGAGATCCCCCTGCAAAAATGCTCCAGCTAAAAACACCTTCTTGTAGACAAAAGAATGATCCCAAAAAAATATATAGATCTCACACAATATTCCGAATGCTAGGAAGCAAGAGACTTTCCAATCTCCACCGAAGAACATCAGATGCAAAATAGATCCAGAAAATATCCACAAGAAAATCTTTCTATTAATAAGATCCAAGAGCCAAAGAACCCTTACAAATAAGAATCTCTCTCCGTTAAACAGGAACGAGAGAACCAAAATCCTAACTACTTTCAAAACGAGTGGCTAAGATTAAAAGATAAAATGTTCTAATCAATGGTTGAGATGAACTCAACATACAATACATGGATCAATATAACTATAAAGTACAAAAGTGGACTAAGTCACCCAGAAAGAGGGTACCCCACTCAACAAGAAATACATGAAGCACATGGTGGGTCCATGGACTGTTAACTAACTCCCTCTAGGTACCCACATTAGCAGCATGACACTGGGAATCCACACAAACACATGCACTACATGGTATAGCCTCCAAAGCTTCTTTATTTACAATGAAAATATAGCAGTATGACAATGGAAACAACTCTTCATCCAACTCTAACTAGCTTGGAAGAGGAAAAAGTTGCTTTATTGATAGCCAGACTGGCCAAGAGGGGCACATTCCTGACTGAAAGAGAGACTAAAGCTGACAGAGAGTCAAGTCGAGTCTGATCTGATGATAAACTGAGTCTGATTTGATGATGAACTGAGTCTAACTAGACTGGAACTACAAATTGGAGTGACACCTCACTCAGTGAAATAAACCACCCATCAAACAACTCCTAGATTGATCCACACGTGTGGAGGAGAGAGAAAGGAGGGTGCAACCCCCAGATCTGCATGAGCCTGTTAAGCTCCTCTTCATCCCTGATCCATGCCTTCAGTCAAGGAATGGGAACTCTTGGTCAATTTGAAGCCGATGAGACTGATTTCAGTCAAATCGGAGAAAAATCCACTAATTTAGGAATTTGGATATGCTCCATTACTTAATTAATGTTTAATTAAATCAATTTTGATTTTTTTGGATTTTCTCACCTGAGTGATGGAAAAATCACTCAAAAGTTAGGAAAAGTGGATTTATGGGTTTACTGGGTGATCTGAGTTAGAAAATGAGCATCTCCATGACTGAAACTAACTTTAACCCCACTGGAAAAATAAAAATAAAAAATAAAAATAAAAAACAAAACCTACGGGGACTTAGCACATGTTCATATGACTCGAACATAATGCCTAGCATGTTTATACATTGACACTTAGACTATAATAACGTCAATAGGCCTAAACACCAAGCTGACCATCCCAACTTTGGAGGTATTGAGTGCAAAACTCAGAAATTATGAGTCATTTAATCAACAACCAATAATAACAAAGGGAAAAAACACTCTGGGATGATCATATTGAAAAATAAATTCCAAGAGACCGAGTCTTTTACAGAGACTACCATGATAGAACATTTTATTACAAGTCCCCCAAGGGGGCATGGACATGTGGGAGTTAAAAAAACACTTCCTAGAAGCAAGTCAGAAGGTCTTTTGAAGTCCGAACAAATCATCTTTGTCTGGTTCACCAGGCTCACTTGATAACACTGACTAAGTACAACTTAGGTGGTAACATCTAGCTCCAACTGTGGGACGTGTGCTTGATCTAGTCATACGGAAAGGAGAGGATATGAGAACACCAGAATCTCTGGTTTATAAACCCTGTAAAAACATCTCCACTTGACAAGAAAACCTTAGTAGCACAAGATTTATATAAAATCCAAATGAACCATTAAGCTGATTTATTTAAACAAAATAAATGTAGATAACTAATGAAAGAAAATGTTGGCTATAGCTAAGTACAAAACAGAAATGCAGAAAGTAAATGCTCTCTTTTAAGGAGCTTATTTTCTTACTCTAAGCATGATATAAAAAAAGGGTTAAGTGTAATCAGAAATCCAATGTAACCACCTAAGCATTTTATTAATATAAAAAAAATTGCCTTGTCTTTGGTTACCAGCCAAAGTAAGCATACTTTATTTGTAGAATGCAAACCTGTGTGATGATTCAGAATGCACGGGTTGGATGGGAAATCATAGGCATGCATAAAGTCATTAAAGTTCTTCCCAAACTGTCATGTGCTTGTGCAGGATGCTTATATCCATAGCTGGATAGGACTGATATACCAATCAGCAAGATGAGGCCGACTGACTACATCATCGTACCGATCATCAGGGCTTATCAAATGATAACTTGTTGCATAAACCCCAAGTAGCTCCAAATCATAAAGAACCTCTAAACCAGAAAATGCAGGCTCATGCTGAGCCTCCATCGGCTGTATCAAATTTGACTCTTCGATGCATTTCCTCTCAAAGTATTCATTGCTAATACTTGTGTGTGGCTTTGGATGATATGGCTTTGAATGATTATATGAAAACTTTGCATGCTCCTCTTCCGTACTGAGACCTCCCCAAGTTCCTAAGTCAACACTCCCTTCTGTGGACATGTCACAAATAGGATTTTCAATAAAACCTCCGAAATATTTTGAATAAGCACTCCCTTCTCTAGACATATCGTAGATGGGTTTTTCCATAAATTTCCAATAGTTATCATCGCCATCCATGTCATATGTGGGGGACTCTTCATCCATGGAATCATGCTCCTGCCTATCCATGTCTTCCTTGTATTCATAACAATCTTCTTCAGAAGATTTGGTTTCCAAAATGTTACAAGGCAATAAAGTTTCCAAACCTTCATCAACATGTGGAGAACAAGGTCTAGTGTCATCACACACCATACTGATCTTATCATAAGTTTCTTTATATGCTTCTGTAATGGTTTCTTCTTGAGGTAAATATGGAGAAAAACTGTGATCACTACCAATAAAATAATCATGAGAACACTGCAAATTTTCAATAGCTTCTATTATGATATCATGAAGAGGATCTTCAATATTATCTTCAATCAAGGAAACTTTATGGACATATTCAATGGGATCACTTGGGGTGTGTTTCTCAATGGGTTCCTATATCTTTGCCGAATCTTTATTGATTTTTGTTAAAGTGATATGAGGATGGTTTTCAACAATGTCTCCAAATAAGGGTTCTTCAAGAAACTCTTCAACTTGATTGTCATGGATGTTCCTATCTTCAGAATCTTGCTGAGTATTGAGAGATACCTCATATTCTTTAATAATCCACTCAATTTCTTCCTTTCTCAGATAACTTAGAGGGACTTCCACACATTCGATGTTGTCTATGACAGCACGAGGAATTTCTTTGATGGGAGTATCATGGTTCTCATGGCAAAAGGTCCATCATATGTTTCCATATGATACTCTGTCCCAGATAGGTAGAAGGTAAATATATTTTCAAGGAACTTTTTCAAACCATTCATACTGCTCCTACCATCATGTCACTACTCTAAAAACATCCAAAGGAAGCTTGGAAATGAGGTTATACATTTATTAGGAAGGTCCTGATAGAACCAACAAAAGGCCTCACCCTGAAAAGTATTAGCAAACATTTCCATCATATTGTCTTCATAAAGCACATTGGAGTCAGCCATCAACTGAAGGAAAGATTTGAGATGCCAGATGGCCGAATCACCATAATTTCCATGAAAGACTGGAAGTCATTTATATACATCCCCCCACACCATGACCAAAGTTAGGAAATCCCAGGATGTTTGAGAAATCGAAAGGCTGAAAAAGTCCTCTAGGCACCACACTGCTCCCTTAATTCATCCATCTCAAAAATTAATAATATGCATTTGATATAACCATTAAACCTTGTACTAAATAGGTGGAGTTGTCAAGTGATGAGCTTTAAAGGTTTTAATATGTCGCATGGGCTCATCTACACACAACAAAACTTCACAAGTTTATGAGATAACAGGGTTTTATCCCTTCAATGGAGTCGCCATATGAAAAAGAAAAATAAGCATTTATAAATCTTTGACAAAAATTATTTTTTACTTTTCTTTGTAAAAATAAAAAATGAAAACAGTCAGTGGAGCCAGATGAAAATTAAATATCTACTCTAAGCATTCATCAAAAAAAGCAAAAACAAAAAGGAAGAAAACAAAAGTCGTACTCTGGGAATAAAAAGATTTATCGCCGGCAACGACGTCAAAAGATGTTGCCGCCTTTCACACACCTGGGGGGAATGTGGCAGAAATATTCAAGCCACTCGGTGTGTCCTTGGGGGAAGGTCTCGAGTCAAGGCTGTCACCTTGTTCTTGACTCCTCCGTTTAGGCAAACTCCTAATGAAGCCAGGGGGGTAGACCCTACGAGTTACTAAGGTTGGTTACTTAGATGATGATGGTATTAAATGAGTAAGTTTTTTAGGAGTTTTGACAAATGAATTCGACACAAGATATTTGCAAGATTTGTTATACCACAACAGCATAGAAATCAAAACTTGATAAGCAGTAATGCGGAAACATATGAAAATATCAAATATATCAGTGCCAATAATGGAGTCCACAAATGAGATTGCTGTTGGAATACAAATGGGTGTTGCAAGTGCTCTTGGTCAAATTTTAAGTTAATGTATGATGAGTTAATTAAATTAGGAGGGGGGGCTCCAGATATACCCAGGGGGTACTTGGAGTATGTCCAAAAGTAACAACCGCTATGGCTACCTACAAGGAATGTGTGGCCTAAATGGAGTCTCTGGAACTGTGTTTATAATACACCCGCTAGGATAAAACAGAGATCGGTTCGTCGATGTCACTGTCCAGTAGTTCCCACTTCCTTTGGGTATTTTGCCACCGTTTATGGTTCAAATGAAGTGTTGGATTTTCACTTGAGGTGGTTAATTGGGAAAGTGAATCCTAATTATTCTAGTCACTGACGTTGCTTTTGATGCAGCTTGATTGATCGGACGAACCGCAACCAGTGCAGAGCATACACAACTGAGCCTTGATAATTTGTTTAAGGATTTAAAGCTGTGTTGTTTGTTAAAAAAGGAGAACCTCCAGGAATCTCTTTCAGTCCAAGTGGACCTCAATCGGGAAAGCGAGGAGGGGTTAATTGTATATGATAAAAAATAAAAAAATAAAACAAACATCAAAACACAACTCACGGGTTATCTAGTTAGTCCTAGCACGCATCTCTTTCCCCTTTTGGGTCAATCGAGAAGTCGTGGGGTAAGTAGTATTATTACTTTGAATTTGTAAAAGATATTGAAATGCTTAGGATTCAAAATATACAATGCTACTAAAAATGCAGAATCCCCACTAGGGGGATGGGGAGTTGGCTCGAAAGAGCCTACTCAAACTTGTTTTTTTTATTACTCGGTTACAAAACTTAATTGAAAAAATGCTGCTTGGTTCTTATACCGAACGAACCCAAGGGCTTACAAATTACAACAATAATGACTACGGAAGATGGGGAGACCCCTGGGGGGTTTCAAATGGCCCAAAAAACGCTTTTCGGATAGCACCTCCTCCTCTCTTCAGACATACCTACTAAAAAACAACAAGCTTTAATTAGTGTAAAGTGCCCAAAAACACTTTAAAAGTGTCTTTGGACAACCCCCAAAAAACTACCAAAAAATACTAAGTTAAAGTACTTTTAAGAAAAGACAAAAATAACTCAAGAGGAGAAGTCCTCTTGAGGATCTTGGCTAGCTTTGGGGCATCCAATGCAATGTGCACTTTAGATGCTAGATTTAAGTTTTAATAAAGAAATACTATTCACTTTAAACAAGCTTTTGAGTTGGCTTAAAACGGCTTATAAAAAATGAAAGACTTTTACTGCTAGATCTAGTTTTTAAAGAGAAATGACTTGAATCTTTTTCTTAAATGAATCTAAATCTATGCATGAAACTCCTATATGATCAGATCTAGAAAGATATCAGCTTTGAAATAGTATATCTAGAATATAAAAGCCAAGTAACCAAGAATATTTAATTTTTTAGAAAGAGAGTAAGAGGAGATAATGTTGGTTCGTTGCTTGAATGAAACAAGCTGAAAGGACGCCCTTTTGTGGAGTGTCGAGGGATAGATTCTTGAGCTTATTGGATAAGGAATGGCATCAATCTTGATCCACACCTCATCAGATCAGGAACCTGCAACTAGATCACACAAGCCTGCACAACACCTCATGAGATCTGGATATATATGGATGAAACAAAAAAATGAAAGATCATGCAAAAAAATCTTATTTAAGCATATAACTTAGATTCTTGAGAATACATAATATGAATAAACAAGAGCAAGTAATCTTACTTTCCTAGTTTACACCCTTACTTGATTCAACCGAATCCTTGAAGCCAGAATACAAAGCAGCACAAAAATTGGAAAAAATTTGCAGTTGCCACATTATGAGCATGACGCTGAGAATCCACACAAACACATGCACTACACGGTATAGCCTCGAAAGCTTCTTTATTCACAATGAAAATATAGCAGTATTACAATGGAAACAACTCTTCATCCAACTCTAACTACCTTGGAAGAGGAAAAAGCTGCTTTATTTATAGCCAGACTAGCTAAGAGGGGCACATGCATGATTGAAAGAGAGACTGAAGCTAACAAAGAGTAAATCCGAGTCTGATCTGATGATGAACTAAGTCTAACTGGACTGGAACTGAAAATCAGAGTGACACCTCACTCATTGAACTTAACCACCCATCAAACAACTCCTAGATTGATCCACACGTGTGGAGGAGAGAGAAAGGAGGGCGCGACCCCCAAATCTGCATGAGCCTGTTAAGCTCCTCTTCAGCCTTGACCATGCCTTCAGTCAAGGAATCGGAACTCCTGGTTAATCTGAAGCCAATGAGACTGATTTCAGTCAAATCGGAGCAAAATCCACTGATTTAGGAATTTGGATTTGCTCCATTATTTAATTAATTTTTAATTAAATTAATTTTGATTTTTTATTTAATGAATCAGGGCATGGAATGACTATATCCTGATGCTTGGAGGATAGATATGTGGAAGTCAAGTGTGTTCAAGCATACCCAACTGATAGATCTGAAAATATCTAGCCACACGAATGGAAATCCTAATGGGACCCGCCTAGAATTTATGAAAAAAATGGACATGGAGGACCCAAAAGAGTATATCGGGGAAAAGAGTGACTATATCGAGAAACTTGAAGGATGGATCTATGTAAATCCATAGGGTTCAAGAATTCCCAACTGGTAGATCTAAAAAAATGGCCTCCCACCTAAAGCGGGCACCCCACCTAGAGAGACTAGTGCTAGATCCCGAGGAAAATGGAGTTCAATTTAAGTGAAATTCAATATCTAGGGTCTAATCAACAATATCCAAGTGGGTTTTGATGGTCGTCATCAAAAACTCATCGTATCTATTAGATCTACAAATCTAGGGTTTTAACAAAGGACTTTCAATGGACAAATGGATGAAAAAGCTCAAAAAAGATATTAATCTTGCAGATTGTACCTGAAAATACTTGTAGTCTCCATGGATGTCGATGATCCTTCCACTTAGTTACAATTTCGAGCTAGATATGACATGAGACAATGGAAAAATGCTCAATTGAGGTAGTGCACTCCCTCTTATCCACCTAGAAAATCAAACTAGAAATGAGATTTGTTTACGGATGAAAAGGACAAGCTATGTACATCATCTACAGAAATAGATCCAATGTACAAATTACAATTGAATCACTCCCTGAATATTAAACGATTTGAACGGAAGACGATGCAAGACACTTTAGCAATCTATTCCAACCAATTTTCTACCTTGCAAAAGATCAATACAGCTACCACAAAAAAATTGCTTGTTTACATGCAAGATCCACTGAAATGTCTAAGAAAGAGGCGTAACAATTACATCCAAATACATTCACAAATCTTCCAAGAGTTTCTGCAAAAGAATCTTGTATTCAATATTTTCGAAGCCAAAAGTTCTTTTACAAATGATAGATGATCTCAATATATAGATCTCTTAAGTACATAAAACCTGGATCCAAAAAGATCAAGGGTCAAGATCATAAGATAAAATCATCCTAATCTACGACTAATATTAGATAGATACATCTCACATAGATCAAGTCACTAAAAGAAGGGGGGACATTAGTAGAAATGCCCAATGAGGGGGGCACCACATAAAATATGACTAACGACCAAAAAGCAGCACATGGTGGGGCTAGGAGGTCATGTTATCCTTCAGTAGAATGGTCCCATGGCACAATAACAAGGTGTGGTGGAAAATAATATAACTGAGTGATAAAAATCACTCGGATATTTCCCTCAAAATACATCAAAACACCCTCAAACTGCATAAATCAAGGATGTTTGGACCGCAAGTAAAATGGAGTTGATGCCGGATGATGAAGGTGACCCAAAAACCGTGCCTCAAACCAATTCCATGGCATTCCTTTACCTCAATTTCCCAACTTGATTTCGTCATTAGCCATTTTTTATCACTAAACTACTTCCTTGGGAACATAAAACAACCAATATCTCACCCAGGAAGCGTCTGCGCAAAAAAATGTTTGCATAGATGTGCCTAGAACCACAGGTATATGGTACAATCGATTGGCCTCACCCCCAGGAACCACTCTAGATCCCAAGGGGATCTCAGCAACATCTGCACTATGTTTTATTTTTAATTCCCCAAGGCCAATGTGCTGCAAAAAGCCTGCAAGAGCCATATCTCCCATGCAACTGCCTGATATTGGAAACTAGCTGCACCAATGGACATAGAATGCCCAAATCAACTAGGGATGAGTACTCATACACAATATTTCCATCACAAAGGTACATCAAAAGTGCCATCCATTTCATAACCATAATAATAATAAAGCATGTAAATGTTGATAATCATAAAATAATACAACACATCGTAGCAAATCACCGTTGAGGCTTGATTTGATCTGGTGTTTTGGTTTGATCTATCCTATCAGGAGTAGATCTGGGTTTCACCCATCGTTGTCTTGGTCTAAGACAACATCAAGTGAAGATTGCCTCGATTGGCATGACAACCATCCATTTGGGAGTCGAGGCTATCTTGGTTTCACCCCTTTGGTTTCCCATCCCTCTACCATCCATCCTAGATCCACCTCATAGGGGAAATTACAAGTTTGGTGATAACATTTTGGAGTTGTTGCCAGGGAGGTAGAGGCTTACCTTGGTTGATCATATTTACCTTCAGTGTCTGTGAATGCATTTATATTCTTAGCATTCATATCACATCCGGTTTAATTTCAGTGATTACATTTTATTTGCTTAATTTTTATAATCATTACATGTGTTTCACTCACCTCTCCTATGACATTATCTGTTGGTGAACACAACAATTCGTTCACTTGGCAACTCCACAATGCGACTCCACTGAGAAGTGAACCCATCCCATAAGTCACAATGAACTTGAATTTATTCCTCCAATAGTTCAAAGAAGTCAAGGAAAATCCAATCAAACTTAAAAAGCAACTTTTATCTCACTTTGACTTCTCCCAAGTCTACGAGGCACCTCATCCTATGCCAAAAAGATACATTGAAGGGTTTCCTCATTTCTTTGCAAATTCAGTTGAATCAAATGAAAGCCACTTGGATGCTTTTTGGTTTTATATGGAATCCCTGCGCAGAGCATGAAGATGTCTATTTGCAAGCCCTAGGTGAATCTTTAGGAGGTAATGCCCGATTTTTTATTATATATGTTAGCACCAGGATCCATCACCGATATGACATGTTCACTAATTTATTAAGAAAAGAATGAGTTAAAAACAATGACGAGTCCATGCAGCCAAATAAAGATTGTGTTGTTGTGAATCAATCTGATAAAGATGATCAGGATAACCATAATGAGATAACTGACGATTTTCCTTATCAAATTGATTCCTCCTCTCCCAATACAACAATGGACATGCCTTTGAATGACTTTTCGATGCGAGATAATGATGATGATCAAATCTCAACCCTTCAGGATTATGAGCTTGATATTGATATAGAAGGGGAACTTATTAAAATATTGTCTTCATTAGCTCAGGAAGGAACAAATAAAGAAGGAGAACAGAATGATCACTATCATGAACCATCCAAAGTTGAATATCTCATTTATGAATCCATCAAAGATCCTCATTGCTTGGTTGTTGATTATCTTGATTAAAATTTTGATCATATTTCATAAGAAGATCAATCACATGGTAATTATGATATGGTTGTAAGTAGACCTAATAAAAAAACATGCTTGTTCTAAAATTATTTATCCAATCATTAATCATGATGTGTCGGTTTGATGTGTTGATACTTACCTTGCTTCAAATCTTGCAATCATTCATGGTAGTCAATTGAAAACTTTGTACACTCTTCAAATTTTGAGATCAATTGTTCCAGGTAATCTGGGAGAAAAATTTCAATCCACCCTCCCATCCCAACTTTTTGAATCTTCTTCTATGGGTTTTTGTTCTAAGCAATCTTTATCCAATCGTTAATCATGATGTGTCGGTTTGATGTGTGGATACTTACCTTGCTTCAAATCTTGCAATCATTCATGGAATTCAATTGAAAACTTTTTACACTCTTCCAATTTCGAGATCAATTGTTCCAGGTCATCTGGGAGAAAACTTTCAATCCACCCTCCTGTTCAAAGTTTTTGAGTCTTCTTCTATGGTTTTTTTTTCTAAGCAATCTTTTATCTTCGAAAAATTTAGTCAAGAGTCTAAACATGGTCACATGATTGGAAAAAATACGCGTCATTTCGCTTGGTCATCCGTAATGAGTAATATTGTTCAATTTATAAATCTTTATTATGGGTGGTTGGAGAAGGTGTACAAAGATCAATTTCATCTTTTCTCCATTTGTAAGCGACAAATGGGCTTGATCTCATTCACAGTTTCATTACATTACAACTTGTCCCCATTTGGTTCCTCCATTTTTCCTGGAATAAATATAATTCAATGTCCTAGTAGGGTAGAGGAGAAAACAAAGAATTGTTTAAAGTGGCTAAATCATGAGTCATATTGTCTTCTTCCATCAAGAACAAGCTCACATTCTTTTTATGATCCTATCAGTATCTTGATGGATGAAGTTCTCAAAAGTCAATTTCAACCTTGGTGTGATTTCATTCTAGATCTTTCTTTGAATTTCAAACAACAAGTTAGAATGGTTTCAATTCTCATATACATTGCTTCTAAACCATCTCTAGCTTGCTTGGTCATTAACTGTAAAGAAACAACACTCGATCATTTTAGAAAGTGGTTACATTCGATCTATCATTTTACTTAGCACTTGCCTAGTTGGTTAGGTTGGAATAGGTAGGACTTGAATAAGCCTCTTTTGGGCAATAGTTTTTAGCTTTTTAGTTTCGCACCTTTTGTTTCATCCCTAAGATTTCCTTTGAAGCCCTTAGTGTAGTCCTGGGTATTTTTCTATTTACTGCACAATTAAATCAAACTCCTTTCGAGTTATTCGATTAGATTTACTTTCTTCTTTTTAGTTTCATGCACTTTAATTTTAGTACTTTCTTTTATCTACGCATTATTTTGATCACCAGTCTGTGAGTTTGGTATAGCTCTTGACATTTCGTAGGTAGTTGGTGTCATTTTGGAAACTGTTGGAGAGCTAGAGTGATGGATTGAGGATACGAGTGGTAGAGTGCGAGGACCAAAGATTCTAAGGTTCTCAAGCACTCTATTCAGTAGAGCACTTGTCCCAACTGGAGCCAGATGTTATCACATATATAGTAGTCGGGCTACCATATTCTATTTTTCAGATTATAGTACACTTTTTTCAAGCAGTTCTCTGACATATGACATGTTGAGATGAGCATTTATGATGGATCACTATTTGAGGATGGACTATAGTACTTTCCCATGCCATCACTGAGTCTCAGCTGGACACTCATATTTGAGGATTGATGTAGCCATTTATCCATTTACAGAGCAGTTAGTATTGCCCATAGTTGCAGTAGCAGTTTCTCAGTTGACATATGTTGGTTCAGATTGGTTATTTACATGTATATGACTCAACATATATTATCTTGTGTTATGGTTATTATTACTTTTATCCCCATTCTTGTGACATTTCTTAGCATTTAGTGTCATCATATGGCGATCATATAAATATGTGGACCTAGTTGTATTGATATTATGTATGTATGTCCCTACTTAGACCTAGAAGTTCTTGACCGATACTCATTGGTTTTTCCCTCCTTAGAGAGAATAGAGGTGATAATTCCCACCATACTTTGGCTTGCTAGTGTTGGTCTCACTATTCACTATCTCCACCCATCCATTACCTTCCAGTTATGTTTATATCTTTTCCTACTAATTGAATTTTTTCAGGTATTTCTTTTTTTTGGGGTAGAGGGGCCCGTCAAAAGTATGCCGAGTGGATACTCGTTGGATGTGGAATATAATTCCGCATCCAACAAGCTCTCCCGATCGAAATTTGAGTAAAAAGACAGGGAGATATGTCGAAAATATGAACAAAAAAATAGTTTTTTCTTTTCTTCCTCCAAAATTAATAAATATTATTTTATTATTTTAACTATTATTTTATTAATTTTCCTTAGGAGGCCCATTCTGAGTTGAAATTTCCTTTAATGCCTTCCAAAGATCCTGGTGGGTTCAGTTGGACAACGCAGGCACTCCAGGGGCAAGTTTGGGCAAGTTCACAGTTCTTGAGGCAGATTAAAAATGGTAAAAATGGCTGCTAAAGAATTCGATTTGGGCTACTGAGGCAAGGAAATGGCATGGGATGAGTTCTAATAATGAGTATGATGTCTTCCACCCCTTCTTCGGTAGTTTTAGCAGTCAAAACGACCCACACCCATCTCTTCGATATATTTTATGATTTTCTGGAGCTTTTGGAGGCTCACAATTTTCTCAAAGAGGCACTATTTTGCACTTAGAGTTATATTTGATTTATATTATGCCATGGGGATGCACTAGTAATGTTAGACACTACCCCCTAGACCCACCATGAGCTTTGTTCATGTTTACATTGTCATATTGAGTGGGATCCCCTCTCCTAGGGCGATTTGGTGCATTGATGTGTTATATTATAACATTGATCCATGTAATTTATGTTGAGGTCATATCAACCATTGATTAGAACATTTTGATATTTTAATCTTATCCATCCATTCAAAAAGTGGTTAGTATTTTGGTATCTCTCCATCCTATTTAAACGAGAGAGCTTCTCAATAGAAAAAGACTTTTGTGGAAATTCTTGGGTCTCCTTTGCATCTGGTGTTATTCAATGGTGATTGGAAAGTCTATTCCATCCTAGAATTTGGGTATTTGTGGTGAGATCTATATTTTTTCGTGGAAACTTTGTTTTATCTACAGGAGGGCAACTTCACTTGGGTGTATTTGCAGGGCTTCCTCAACTCGCTTGTTTGGAATCGCTTCTATCAGGGGGTTATCATTAGTATCATTGTTTTCTATGGTTTCATTTTGTTATTTTTTTGTAGCATGTCCATTTCTCTTGATGCATCAAATATGATATTGTTGACGTTTGTTGTGCAGGAGGGAGGGTGCATTGGCTTCCTTGGGCAAATCGATTTGCATAGAGTCTTCATCCAAATATTCTCACATTGATTGGGACATAATATATCATCATCATCAATGCATCTACAAGTTTACCCAGGTAAGATCCACAGGCTAGTTCTTCTTTTCTTGGTTCCAATCCATTGGCACCTTTATTTTATTGCCAAAACCCTAATTTAAAGTAATCGAAAAATTCTATGGATCAAACCACTTGATCAATTGGAAAACCATTTATGGGTATTGTAGACTGGATCAAACCCTAAGTGGGTTCTCCTAGCTGTCATGCTTGGGTGACTCCACTATGCCCAAATCCCAAGGCACTAATCCCTCAACCCTTATGCAACTCCTCACTTGGACAATTTTTCTTATGTTTTGATCTTATTTCTAAGGCTTGGGTACTTTGATATTGTCATACGTTTCATCAAGTCTATCCATTGGTATTAGATAGCCCAAATCCTGTCCTTAACCTCCCTGCATTGGACACGGTTCCCAAGGAAGTGGATATTTTCATCATTTGTTGGTACCTTGATTCTGGATCTAGTTATAAAACTCATAAGTCACTTACATTTCAACCTTGGATCATATTCATACCTCATAAGGTTCTTGATCCAAACCATAACTCACCTTGTGACTTCATCCATAGATATAGGGTTTACTTCACCTCACACCTTACGTACTACATCTTCCTTTGATTTAATCTGGTGTTTTGGTTTGATCTCTCCTATCAGGAGTAGATATGGGTTTCCCCCATTGTTGTCTTGGGATAAGAAAACATCAAGTGAATATTTCCTCGATTGGCATGACAACCATCCATTTGGGAGTTGAGGCTATCTTGGTTTCACCTCTTTGGTTTTCGATCCCTCTACCATCCATCTTGGATCCACTCATAGGGTAAACTACAAGTATGGTGATAATATAGGGAAACAGATGGACGGAGACAGTGGAGATGGTGCCAAGACTCACAAGTCATGTCCCTAAAGGGAAACGACCAAATCCATACTAGGAGTAGGGCAAGGCCAATGAATATACAAAATAATATCTTGGTCAACACAACTAGATAATTTATAGTTTAGATTCCAATTAATCCCAAGATAAAGTATTACCAACATATAATCAATATCAACTTAGTCTCACTGCTAAAATAGGATACAGAGAAACATCAAAATCCATATGAACAAACCATAATATCACCTGGGTCATATACCTACACTGGATTTGAAACCAATCTGAAGATAATGGAGCAACTGATGTTGCTACATATCATGGGCACTAAAATAATATATGCTCTAGGTCATGAAAGAATGGCTAACTCAGTCATCGAATATGGGGTCATGAGGTTCAGTCATGGTATAAAACTCATCATTATGGATACTTTGGATCTGCTGAAAGTGGGAGATCATCAACTGGTGGTTCATCATCTGCAGACCTCATAGCAAAGGAATGGCTCAAAGAACTACTCAGTACTTCTCAGGAATAAAAGTAGCCTAGCTACTATATATGTGACAATAGTACCATGACTAACTAGTTTGGGGACTTTTTCTATTGTTGCTCATGAAGATACATCAATGCTTCCTCTTCAACTAAAGGAGTCTTTCTTTGTACTTTTCCAATCTTGTCTCTGATAGAGGCTGAGTAAGAACACTAGGAATGTTGTGCATCTGGGGCTATGTACCATGTCTTCGATATAATAATGATAAACCTTATGAAGCTTTGATGCTTCACAATATCCTCTATTTGGAGCAATATCTCTGATGTGATCTTTCTCGATTACTATACTAGTCAGAATCCATATATCCTTGAAATCTTATTTCATTGTCCGAGACATACCTGAGTTCACATTCACTTGTACCAAGTAGGTACCTTAACCCATTCTTTTTGTACATGACTATTTAGATTTGGTCTTGGAACTAACGAAATACATCTCAACGGATTTGAGATCCTCCAAATCTGAATCAAATTCATCTTCATATGTGTGTCCATGGAATTACAATCCATCATCCTCAAACTCTTTAGGTTCTTCTCTGCATATTTCCCTTAACTGAGGAAAAACTTTTTTATGGAGATTGCCACACTTTTAACCTAAAGAATCATAACAATATTTTTGAGTACTTTTTCTCATCTTCTTATGAATATGAGCATCATGCATGTCTTCTTTCTACAGGAGATACATCAACCAGTTTCGCCGGCTCTTTAGAAGGTAATAAATCTAGCTACTCCCTCTCACCATCAATATGTGAGAATCATAATCTGGGTCCTCCATCATAGAGACTTATGCTCATCCATATCTGAAGCTCTTTTTGACACATGAATGTAAATAATATAAGTAAAATATATTCAAGAGTCTTAATAGTTCTCATAATAGTATTAGGGCTTCTATTCTGACTTCTTCCTAAGAAACATAGGAGCTTCTTAATCTGCTCTCCACATTCATGTAATACTTTAGCTGTAGGTTAGGGCATATGGATTTTCCCTACAAGACAATTTATTCTAATAGTTAGAACCATTTCATACTCGTGGAGTTTTATTCACATGAATACTTTCAATATACTGATAATGATTTACACAGTTATGTACATATATTAACAAACTGATTTAACATAACCCATTCTAATCTCATGTACTGATTTGCAGCCTTATATTAGTCTTATATCAGTCCCATAACATATCTTATGAAAGAAATTAATGCAACTCCATATTCATATCTTATAAAACAATTATGCAGCCTTATATCAGTCCTATATAAATGTATATTAGTTTGGCATCAGTCCTATATCATATCTCATAATATGGACTTCATGAGATATACACATGCCATTAAACGACAGACAACAATGTATATGCTCATTATGTTATAACACAATTCCAAATCCTAGGAATTCAGATTTTTATGACTGTAATGAAACATATTCAAAACTGTTAAATCTGATTTTTATAACAGCATATGATAAAAAATACAAGTACTTATTTTTTATTATTTTGTGGGATCCCTCTTGATCTCTGCTCCCTTGTGGAGATTGCTAGAGTCTCTCAGATTTGATCTACTTGCAATTTGAGTATATGTAGGAGGTATCGAGTCTATGCATGGGAAACAAGGATCACATGCAGACTAGAGAGAATGATCTTGTTCATTAAAGGAAATACTCCTTTTGATCATCCTTTTCCTTGGATGATTTCTTCTTAGAAGGTTCACCTCCTTCTACAGCGGTGGATGCATGACACCTTTCTTCGTTCTTCTTTATTGCATGGAACACTCATGCAAAGTGGCCTTTCTTATGAAAATGGAAGCACCGAAGCTTTTATTTGTAAAACTCTTTATTGAACTCCTTTTTATTTGCATGAAATAACTTCTTGGGAGTGAACAGACTTCTCCCTTTATTCATTCTTTCCCTGAGGGAAAGATTCTCCTCTTTTAGTGCGCATTTCCTTGCTCTGGATGTGCCCCTCTTCTTGAATGCAATCATGCCACAACCTCTCGAAATTGGGCTTCCCTTCTCAGTCATTTACCGCAGCCAAGAATGTCCAATATTATTTCCTTCCATGTGTTGAAGTTGGAATTACCTTTAAGTCGGTCTTTCATTCAAACGAAAAATCGATGCCATGGCTCCAATATTTTTCTCAACTCCTGAAGATCACGTAGGATTTAGTTTGCTGCACAAAACTAAGCTCTTTCATGCCCTATGCTCTGATACCATGTTGATCTTTGACAAAAATATGAAGATGCTTGAACTTTAAAACTTTTTTCAATCAGTCACTGAACATATGAATATCATAGACACATCAATCACGCAAAGCATTCATCCACATGAGATAAGATATTCCCTACGAAAACCCTCCAAGTACGAAGGATGAAAAACCCAATAATGTTTTGAGTATGATAGATAGATTTATGGGGAATGGTTTACAACACATTAGCTGATTGCCTGATAAGTGGTATCACGTCAGTAGTACAGAAGAGAGATCCACAAAAACCCTGTATTCAACTTGCAAAGTTCCCAACACTTTAATAACAAGTCAAAACTCATACCATGCAATGTTTGCTTGACACTAGTGCACACATGCACTTCAATTTTGAATTTACTAGAGAAACATAAACACACGTGAATGGAATATTTTCCATGCAAAACTTTAGCTCTGTACTTGCATTAGTGCCAAGTAATTGTCCTCGTATTCTTCACCATGCACAATACAAGCACCATGTCTTCGAAGAAAATGTTTAACTGGATGTGAACTGACTTTGAACTGAACACAATTTTTTAACTCAATGTTGATCACTTAGTTAACATGTTAACTTAAGTGTTCTGGTGCTTTACTCTTAGTGTTATTAGTGCTTCACCCTTTAGTGCCATCGGTGCTTCACTCTTAGTGCCATCAATGCTTCACTTTTAGTCCCATCCATGCAAGATTCTATTATTAACTTTTTCATGGATTTTTCTAGTTTACTGATGGATGCTTTATTACAACTGAGGATTTACAGAAGCCTATACAATTTGAGTTCACTTTGAGGCATAAATAGGGAATTCGAATACTTTCTCTTTCTCTATACTTATCTCATTATCATTAATTATTTATCCATCGTATCATATCATACTCAGAAGAATTTATTCCATATTGATGATCATATCATATTAACTCGGGTCATCTAGTCATATGCTAAAGTAATTCACTATAGGGGTAGCTATTCCCTAAAGGAGACTTATAGCAATCAGTGACCATGAATCATAATACATCACATAATATATCCACATGACTTGATAAAACACAAGTCTATAGTTTTGATAACACCACAAGACTTCAATCTTGATCAACACAAGATCATGCCCATAATTGGAGTTCCATCTCATAGGGTACCCGTTTATGAGAATCATTGACTTGATACTGTTATCGCATATATAGTAGTCAGGTTACCATATTCTATTTTTCAGATTCGGTACATTTTTCAGCCAGCTCCCCTACATATGAGATGTTGAGATGAGCATTTATTATGGATCATTATTTATTTGATGGACTATAGTACTCTCCCATGCCAGGGTTGAGTCTCAGGACACTTAGATTTGAGGACTGATGTAGCCATTTAGCCATGTGTAGAGCAGTTAGCAGTGCCAAATTTGCACCAGTGTTTTCTAATTGGACATATATTGATTCAGATGGATTAGTTGCATGATTATGACTCGGCTGATATATCTTGTGTTATGGTTATCATTGCTTTTATACTCATTCTTGTGACATGTATTAGCATCTAGTATCATGATCTAGCGGTCAAATAAATATGTGGACTTGGATGTATTGTTATTATATATTGATGTCCTTACTCATACTTGGAAGTTCTTGATCTATACTCATTGGTTTTACCCTCCTTAGGGAGAATATAGGTAGTCATTCCCACCATACTTTGGCTTGCTAGTGTTGGTATTCATTTTCTCCACCAATCCATTACCTTCCAGTTGTGTTTTAGCCCAACTTACTACTTGACGTGTGGCATGGAGGACCTTTCTGCACTAGAGCCTTTGTTGGACAAGCCTCCATGTTTATTTGTGTCTCGGCTCTGAGTTTCCTAGGATTTGTTTTCTTACCTGAAACAAGTAGCGTGGCCATCAATACAATGTATTTGGAAATAGAATGAAGATCTTATAAAAAATCCCATTCATGAAAAGTAGTGTTTTTCAACATACGTGAATGCAAGGTTAGCCTAATGAGATTGGCTCTGAAAAATATTGCAATGAAATTTCTTAAAACATTCATCAAAAGTAGTGTTTTTCAACATACATGAATGCATAAAGCGTAAATAATAAAAGTCCGTGTAACAAAAATGTGGACCAAAGCTATGGAAAATCAAAGGCCCAAAAAAAAATGGTTCCTAAAGTTCTATCTAAAGAATCTTGGCCTTACTTGTATTGATTTGGATTGTGAGCACTTGTTAGGGTCAATAAGCACCTCTGAAGTAACTCACCCATTTGTGAGGCACTGACATCCCCTTTGTTGTTGCTTATCCAACATATGGCTTTAGTGAGTATCCCCTTTCCATATCTAAAGTGTCACAGTGTTGAGTGGGCAGTCATCCTTTAGCCTAACCTTATGAATCGCAGGCTTCACCCTTCACTAGCAAATTGACTACAACTATGAAGTGAGTATAGTCTTGAAATTTTGGTCTGAGTTATAATAAATAAAATCCTATATATGTATTTTGTTGATGTACCTCCATTGAAGTGATTTGTATTTGTTATGATTATTACTTAAATGATTTGTAGAGCATGTTTTAGCCTTTTAACACTTGCAGCAGATGGATGTCAGCCTGAGCTACATTATTGGTATCTGGTCATTTATAGGTTATTATTTTGTCTATTTGACATTGTAGATGATCAGGCAGAGACCTGGAGAGGGTATGAGTATATACCTTAGATGGATTTGGACTTTCTGAGTCCAATGAGACAACTTGTTTTTAGTTTTGGGCACTTACAGAGATGTTCAGGCTCATTTTCCCCTTCTGGTGCAGTTTTGCTTCACTAAGATGGCAGGTCTGAGCAGGGAGATTATTTTGTTGGATCTCCTGGGGGGCTGTATGGGGAATAGGGGGTCTAGCCACTTGATTGTACCATAGTACCCCCATTCCAGAGATCCTGGTGGTCTCATTTGGACAACGTAGGCACCCTAGGAAGCTGTTTTGGGCCTATCGCGTTTCTCGAGGAAGATTAAAAAATAATTAAATGACTACTGAAGAAATCGATTTGGGCTACTGAGGCAAGGAAATGGAATGGGATGAGTTCTGATGTTGAGAGTGATGTATTCCACACGTTCTCCAATAGTTGCAGCACTTGGATAGGCCCACATCTATTTTTCAGGCATTTTATATTATGTTGTGGGGCTTTTGGAGGCTCACGATTTCCTCAAGGAGGCCCAATTTCACATTTAAAAAATTATATTATTTTTATTATGCCATGGGGACACCCAAAGGGAGTTAGTTAACACTCCTTGGACCCACTATGTGCTTCATTTATTGTTTGTTGAGTGGGATCCCCTCTCCTAGGGTGATTTAGTCCACTTTTATATTATATTATGGAATTGATCCATGTATTGTATGTTGAGCTCCTCTCAACCGTTGATTAGAAAATTTGTATATTTTAATCTTAGCCACTCATTTGAAAAGTGATTAGGATTTTGGTTCTCTCATTCCTATTTAAAGGAGAGAGATTCTAATTTGTAAGGGGTCTTTGGCTCTTGGATCTGGATAATAGAAAAACTCTTCTTGTGGATATTTATTGGATCTCCTTTGCATCTAGTGTTCTTAGATGGTGATTGGAAAGTCTTTTTCTTCCTAGCATTCAGGAAATTTTGGTGAGATCTATATATATATTTGGAACCTTTGTCTTGTCTACAGGAGGGAGACATCAGCTTGGGCGTTTTTGCAGAGGCTCCTCAACTCGCTTGGATTGGCTTCGCTTGTATCAAGGGGTTTTCATTAGTGTCATTGTGATCTATGATTTCTTCTTGCTATTTTTCTGTAGCATTTTGGTTTTCCTCATGATGCAGAAAATCTGATATGGTTGACGTTTGTTGTGTAGGAGAGAGGGCGCATTGACTTCTTAGAGCAAAACGTTGGACATAGAACTCGCTCAAATATTCTCAAATTGATTAGGATAGTAGGGATCATCATCATCAAGGAATATACGAGGTTTTCGAGGTAATATATATAGGTTAGTAAATTTCTTCCATGTCTCAATCCATTGGCATCTGCTTTCTTCATTTTCACATTAAAATCCCATAATAATAAAAAACCAAAAAATACTAAAAAATAAACTGCTTAATCTATGGCCAAACCACTGCTGGGTTTTGTAGATAGGGTCTTCCCCTCACCAAATATTCCTCAATGCTAAGCTAGAATTGGTTAGTTTTCCCTAGATCTGAAAAATAGGCCTCTCAAACCCTAGCGCTATCCATCAAGCTGCTGGTTTTTCCCATGCTCTGACTTTTCCGCCAAAATACCTTTTTGGGTTTGTAGATTGGGGTATTTCCTGAGTGGGTCTCTTCCAACATTGAGCAGATAGTGACTCCATTTCCCTAGATTTGATAGGCACTAATCTCCAACCCTAGCGCTCCCCCATCTTTTGCCTGTTTTTCCTGTGTTTTGACTTTATCCTGGTAACTCGGGTATTCTGATACTGTCATATCTTTCATCGAATCTATCCATCAGAACTAGATAACCCAAATCTAGTCCTTTCCCTCCCTGCATTGGTTACGTTTCCAAGCGCAGTGGATATCTTCACTTGTTGTTAGTACCTTAACCCCAGATCTAGTACTTACCTCATAGGTCACTAGTTTCTTACTTTTGATCAAGCCTTACATTACCTAAACCCTAATCCAAAGCCTTGGTTCACTTAGGGACATCATCCATAGATCTAGAGTTTCCATTACTTTACACCTTACGTACGTCAAGTCTATTTGGATCTGATATGGTGTCTAGGTTTGATCTCTCTTGTTGGGAGTAGATCCAGGTCTCCCCCTTTGTTGTCTTGGGCTAAGATAACATAAAGTGAAGACTACCTTGATTGGCATGACAACCATCCATTTGGGAGTCGAGGCAATCTTGGTTCCACCTCCTTAGTTACTGGTCCTTCTACCATCCATACTGGATCAGCCTCACATAGGAAACTACAAGGTTGGTGATAATAGATACAACACAAGTCTATAGTCTTGATACAACAGAAGACTACAGTACTAGCATCCCACCTCAACACATGAGGATATAGAAAGGGATTGATACAACACAAGTCCCTGACTTGATACAACACAAGTCTTGGTGAATGACTCCTGATGTTGGACATTGAACAAGATTGAGGACCCTAAGTAGAAGATGAAACTTGATGAATACATGGATTCAAAAGAGTAGAAGAAGTTCCTAAAATATGAGTAGAAGACATAACAAAATTAGAAATTTTCCAAAAGAAAGTTGTATATTGAGATTTTGGATCTTTACGGTCTGGGTTTCTTCGATAGGTTACATGCCTTCCTTCAATTGGATTAGAATGACTTCTAATATCATAAGCATAGTTATAGGGTTACTCCTTAGTGGATTTGCGTCATGGAGTCGCTGAGTGAAATGAAAATTCAAATCACTAAAGGATAATTTGTTGAGGAAGTAAAATGCGAGAGAGAGAAATAAGTGATTGTAGAATATGGAAAAGGTAAATAAAGTGACTAAGTTTAAATCTGGATGTGATATGATTTAGAGGATAAATGTGACACGCTACTCATAGACACCGGAGGTAAGATGTTATCACTCAAAGTGTAGTTGCCACTACAGGTATCCTATCTGGGACGACAGAGGTGGGGCAGCTAACCAAGTGACATCGCATGGGCCTCATCCACTAATGTAGAAGGGTAGTTGTAACACTGAACACATTCATTTCACTTTAGATCAATCTAGGAGAAATATAAAGGGGGATAACCTAACTATCCTATGAGGGATCTTGGATGGATGTATCTAAAGGATAAGAATGTGATGCAAGAGTTAGATCTTGGATGGATGGATCTAGATCTAGGAAGAGGATGTGGTTTATAGGAGCTAAGGACCGTTTGAGGAGCCTTAGACAAGAAAGAAATACTCAATAAAGGTTGAAATCTACCATAGTGAGTTTATGTAAATAGATCTAGATAAATATAGTGCCAAGGAGATTTACCCAAATGAGAACCGTTTAGGGTTTATGAAAATAATCAAAATGTGGACCCAAGTGAGGAAATTAAGAGATGAAAAGACACTAGAATAGTTGTTTGGTGATAGATTTGAAAATTTGGTGAGGTTCAAGCAACACCCAACTAATAGATCTAGTAAAATGACAAAAAACCAAAGGAGGTTGATTTTCCTAAAGATGACCAATGCTAGATCTATGGGTAAATGGAGTTGGTTTTCAATCAAAATTGGTATCTTGGGTTTATTAATTATTTTAGACTTGAGTTTTAATTTTTAATCTCAGAAGATCGCCCAATCTATCTGGTCTAAAAAACTAGGGCTTTAACTTAAGGGTTTTATTGGTGACACATGGAATAGATCCTGAAAATGTAAAAAATAATTGGAACGTACGTAGAAATACTTGCATCCAATGAGTATGATGATGATATTCCCAATCCATATCAATTGTAAGTAGGATCTATGCTTAACAAGTTAAATCTCTATGCTCTGCAAGTGACCAGTGCGCCCCTATCCTACAAAACCAAGCAACTAAGAAGTTAGAATTGATCCATAAGATAAAGAAAATAGCTACAAGGAACCTCATGAAAAATTTAAATGATCTCGAAAGATGCAATAAAGAAAACCCATTGAATTGAAATATATTTGAGGAGTGATATGGAAGTATCCTCCACAATAACTCCCTCGCCAAAATGTCCCTTGCAAATCAACAGGGCCTCCTGCAAAAATTGTTATGGAAAAAGCATAGATCCTCAAGAATGTCAAAGAGATAGTATTTTCCAATATCACACAAGAACATTCGATAAAGCTTCCAAGTTTTCTCAAAAAATTCTTATTATTTCCAGAAATCCAAGATCCAAAAGTCCCTTTTACAGTGACAGATAGTCTCAATATATAGACTTCTAAAATACAAAATTCCTAGGTTCAAGTATCAATGGTTAGGATTAATAAAAGATAATACATCAAGATGAACAACTAAGATAAATTGGATACAATATATATGGATCAGTCAAAAGAACTGGGTGCATTCCCTCAATGACGTCCTAGGGGGGACGTGATGACATAACAAAGTAAGTGACTCAAGATAAAATCTTGGTGGGGATAAGAGGTAAAACATATCCTTCACTAGCATGAACCCAAGGTAAAATAATAATTATAAAACATAAAGTGTCAAAAGAAAGTAGGAGGTGTGCCTCAAATAACATAATATGATGCCCCAAGTGTTGAATACTCTGGCGTGTGGACCCCACAAAGGGTGAAAACCATGCTGGATGATGTAGAATGCATAATTAATATTCCCTAGACCAATATCATGCCATTTCCTTAACCCATTAGACCAAATCGATATCCTTGCTAGCCATTCTCTAATCTGTTAAATGCCTGAAACATCATCTTGGAAATTAAAAATGTATGTAAATCATTTTTTACCACTCCTGGAGCTGATCTAAGTCCATAAATGAATACAGGATCATAGTGATATGGTAAAACCGAGTGTTCACGTCACTATTCCCTTTGGTGGCATCCCCGAGAAACAAAATATATCTATGTTAGTGAATAAAATGTCATTTTTATCTGGTATTCAGCAACTGGCTGATGAAATAACCATAATACCTAATACATGTGCCCAAAACTGGAAAGTTAATGCATTAATGGACTTAGAATATCCAAATCAACTAGAAATGAGTACTCTTACTCCATATGTGTTTGGGTGCACAGGGTACTCCCAAAAGACCGAACACCTAGAGCAACCAATTCACACAAAAAGATCACAGATCAATACACCGATGTTTATCACGTGGTTAAAACCCTTGAGAGGGAAACAGTCCATGGCTCCAGCCAAATAGCTAATTGGAGAAATTTATTATGCAAAAGAAAGAAAATTACATGATATTCTCATAATCGATCAACTAGCCAGGGACCCTCCATGATCTTTAAATAGAGATCATGGACCAATCGGGTGTTAAGCCACGGAGGAATGGTAGGTATGATCTAAGAAAAGCTGAACTGTCAGATCATTTTATGTCTAAAGCATATCGTGACCGTCGGATTAAAATATTTACAAATGCATACTAATGCATACTAAAGAAACACACTTTACTTAACGGATATATTACACAAGTTGATCTTAACTAACTCCTAAGTGTCCAAATATTCTAACACCCCCCCTTAAGAACAACTTGGGATAGGATTGAAGAATTTACAAAAGTGACACTATTAAGAGAAGGAAGGAGGCATTAGAGCCTATCCCCCTTTAAGGATACATTCCTGAAATCCTAACATAGATCGAAGTTTAGAAAACTTCGCTTTTGTAAGAGACTTGGTGAAGATGTCTGCAACTTGATCATCTGTAGGGAAATAGAGCATTTCAAGAACACGATCATGAACAAGNGTTTTTGATGCGTTGATGTAGAACAGGATCTTTGGCAAGCTTGCTGGCACTTTCATTGTCGCACCAAAGTGGAGTAGGCTGCTGCTGCTCGAATCCAAACTCTGAAAGGATCTGTCGAAGACATAAAGCTTTTTGACTGGCATTAATTGCAGCTCGATATTATGCTTCTGCCGAAGAAAGAGAAAGAACTTGTTGTTTCTTACAAGCCCAAGTGACAGGTCCAGATCCCAGACTGAAAACATAACCTGCAGTAGACTTTCGATCATCAAAATCGTCGGTCCAATCTGAATCAGTGAAACCAACCAAAAAAGGTTCCCCCCCTGTACTGTAATGAATCCCAAACTGAATTGTACCTCGAATATATCGAAGTATTCTTTTTGCTGCTTTACAGTGACTTTCATGAGGAGTTTGCATATAACGGGTGTTATCACCTGCCTTGTGGTTGCCTGTGTGAGGTGGATCCAGGATGGATGGTAGAGGGGAAAGCAACTAAGGGGTGGAACCACGACTTCCTAGACTCCCAAATGGATGGTTGTCATGCCAATCAAGCCAGCCTTCACTTTATGTTATCCTAGTCCAAGGAAACAATGGGGGAGACTCGGATTTGCTCTCGACAGGAAAGATCAGACCTAGACACCAAAACAGATCAAATGAGGCTTTAAGGTATGTAAGGTGTAAGGTAAATGGAGACCCTAGATCTAGGGTTTAGGTACTAGCAACTGATGGAGATGACCACTTTCTTGGGAAACGTAACTGTGACAGGGTAAGCAAGGACAAAGTTGGGACTGTCTAGTACCGAGGATACAGACTCGGTGAAAGATAGGTAACTTGACTTGTAAATGAATGTTGGCAAAGGGAATGGGAGTGAGCTCAAGTTAGGGCTAGCGCTAGCTAGATGATCAGTGCCTTATGTGAATTGGGAAATGGAGTCAGCAACAACCCAACGTTTCAGTGAACCCACCTGGGATACACCTTGATCTATGAACCTAGAAAATAGTTGGTCCAAAGAAGCTAAGGTATAGGAAAAACCAGCTCAATCGAAGGCTAGTGCTAGGGCTTGTAAGGACAGATTTGCAGTTCTATGGTCACCTGGAGGCGAAAAACTCAGCGTTGAAGGAGAAATGAGGTCAGGGTGACCTGATCTACAAGCCCAAATCAGAAGATCAGCAGAAAAATCAGATCCGGACAAAGTCAAAATTTGATGAGGGGTCTAGTGGGGTTGAAAACCAATTTTTCAGATCTAGGGAAAATCGAAAGGAACTAGCTCAGCATTGGGTGTGTTCTGGAATGCTTAAGCCCTGATCTATCAGCCTATCTTGTCAGATTTCAGAAAAAGTCGCTTCCGTAAAAGTCTAATTTTCAGTGAGGGTGCTAGGGCTGTTTTAGTCAAAAACTCAGATGTAGGTCAAACAACCAAGAATTTGGACAGCATTGTGGTTGATTTGGACTGTGTGGGACCCAATTTATCTGTGTGTGAAGTCAAAATTCGGAAAAAATCAAAACCCTAGCAGGTCAAATCTTTAGTGGGGGGTTATGCAGTTTTCTGGCTAAAAATCAGATCTAGGTCAAACCAACATGAGTTTGACTAGAATTGTAGTATATTTGGTGAAGGGGAGGCCCGATCTATGAAACCCATAAATGGTTTGGCCAAAGATTAGACGATTCCCAGATTTAGTGCTTTTTAGGGTTTTTAGTATTTTAGGAGTTTTTCAAAAAAATTGAAGCAAAGCAAGGTACAATGGAATAAGATCTGAAGAGAAGAGACTTACCTATTAGATCATACCTATAAATGCTTGTAGAAGTCTGTAACAATGATGATCTTTGATATCCCAATCAATTCTGGAAGATCCCAATGATTTCTGTGAAATATGTAAGCCACAAGCCACCAATGTGCCCCCTATCCTGCATGAGCAAACGTCAACAATATCATATTTGATAATACTAGATAAAGAAACCAAATGCTACAAGAAATTAAAACGAATTAATCATAGATCACAATGAAACTAATGAAAGCCCACTGATCTAAGACGAAGAAAACCGAGCGAGTAGAGGCCCCCCTATAAAAACCCTCCATCCAAAACGCCCTCCTGTAGGCAAAACAATGATAGCAGAAAAATATAGATCTCACATGAATTTCCACAATGCTAGGAAGCATAATACTATCCAATCACCATTTAAGAACATCAGATGCAAAGCAGAACCAGGAAATTTCCACAAAAAAGTCTTTCTATTATTCAGATCCAATAGCCAAAGATCACTTACAAATGAGAAGCTCTCTTCTTTAAATAGAAATGAGAGAACCTCAATCATAACTGAATCCTAACCACTTTTAAAATGAGTGGTTAAGATTAAAAGATGAAATGTTCTAATCAATGGTTGAGATGAGCTCAACATACAATACATGGATCAATATAACCATAATTTATCAAAGTGGACTAACCCACCAAAAAAAGGTAACCCACTCAACAAGAAATAAACGAAAGCATATGGTGGGTCCAAGGAGTGTTTGAATAACTCCCTTTGGGTGTCCCCATGGCACAATAAAATAATATAATAATTTAATTCTCTGTCTTTTGTACCTCCTTGAGGAAATCGTGAGCCTCCCAAAAGAGCTCCAGAAAATAATATAAAAATGCCCAAAAATAGATGTGGGCCCAATCAGGAGCTGCAACTGTTAAAGGTGTGGAGGACATCACTCTCATCATCATGACTCATACCATGTCATTTCCTTACCTCAGTAGCCCAAATTGATTTCTTCAATAGCCGTTTAATCATTTTTTTAATTTGCCTCGGGAAACGTGATCCAACGAAAACAACCTTCTAGGTTTCATGCATTGTCAAACTGAGCCCACCAAGCTCTCTGGGATGGGGGTACTATGGTACAAGCAAGTGGCTACACCCCGTTATGCCCATACAACACCCTAGGAGATCCAACTGAAACATCTCTCTACTCAAAAATATCAATCTGTGAAGAAAAATTGCATTAGAAAGGCAGAATGAGCCTGATCACATCTGTAAGTGCCTGGAACTGGAAATAAACTATCTCATTAGACTCAAAGAGTCCAAATCCATCTAAGGTGTATACTCATACCCCTCATAGGTCTCTATCTAATCATCAATCATATCCAATAAACAATATAACCCTATGTGAATAATCAGACACCAATAATAACTCAGACTATATCCATCTGCTACAAGTGTCAAAAGGCTAAGACATGCCCTACAACTCATTCAAGCAACAATCACAACAAGTAGCAGTCATTTCACTGGTGGTACATCAACCAATACATATATAAGGCTTTATTTATTATTACTCAGACTAGACTTTCAGGACTATACTCATTTCATAGTTGTAGCCAATTTCCTAGTGAAGGGTGAAGGATGAAATTGACAAGGCTAAGGCAAAGGATGACTTCCTACTTAACATCATGACACTTTGTATATGGAAAGGGAATACTCACTATAACCAATGTCGGACAAAAAACAACACAAGGAATGGCAGTGCCTCACAAATGGGTGAGTTCTTTAGAGAGTGCTTATTCAACTTAGGCATCATGACTACATCAAGATTAACGCCGATATTCAGTTTGTAGATAAAATGCTGTGCGGTCAGGCATTAACGCCGATATTATGCACATAAATTTTATTGTATTCAATGTATTTGAATGTGCAAGTAATTCTTTTTAAGAATCGATCTTATGTACATAATATCTACTATATGCACTGAAGAAACAAATGCTTTGCCATTTGGCATTGACGCCGATATGATTTAGTTCTGTGCTGTTATATCTATTCACCCATGTGGATAAGGAGTCCATCGTTTCCCAACAAATAAAGAGAAATCGCTGAGTGTTGTTGAAGCTGTGAATTTGAAGAGTTCCTGAGAGTGCTGAATACCTTTCAGTGGTATCAGCATAATACCTATCTTTTATGCTGAAGACAGCATGCATGCTGCGTTGGATATCTATGCGTTGGAGATTGAATGAAAGTTGCCTGCGTGAAGACCGGTGAACATAGCTCACACATATTTATTTGTTTGAAGACTGATCATACATATATATTGCGTTGAAGACTGATATATGTTGTTTTGTTGGTGTTCGTTGGTAAGTGTGCTT
>LPNX010036444.1:148126-193122 GCA_001517045.1 Pseudotsuga menziesii
GACTATGAAGAAACGTTCTCTCCTACAGCAAAATGGGCTACCATCCGAACCTTACTCTCTTTAGCTGCTGAGAAAGGGTGGAAAGTTCATCAAATGGATGTGAAGACTGCTTTCTTGAATGGAGACTTGAAAGAGGATGTCTTTATGTCTCAGCCAGAAGGCTTTGTTGTGAAAGGAAAAGAACAAAAGGTATGCAAGCTTGTCAAATCCTTGTATGGCCTAAAACAAGCGCCTCGCGCATGGTATGAAAAGTTAACCGAGCATCTTTTGAAGCTAAATTTCGAACATTTTGATCTTGATGATGCAACACTGTTTATAAAGAAAATTGGAAGATCTGTTGTGTATCTTGTGGTGTATGTAGATGATATTTTGATGATAGGGAACAATGAGAGCTATATATCATCCATAAAGAAAGATTTGAAAAAGATCTTTGAAATGACAGATATGGGACATCTCCACTATTACTTAGGAATTGAAGTCACTCAACATCCTAAGTACATATTCCTATCTCAGAAAAAATATGTTGGAGAACTACTAAACAAATTTTGCATGACAGAATGCAACCCTATATCTACTCCAATGGAACAGAAAATGAAGCTCACATCAAGCGAAGGAAAAGAATTTGAAGATGCGACCAAGTATCCACAACTTGTAGGAAGTCTTATCTATCTTACAACAACTAGACCAGATATTTCTTATGTTGTTGGCATACTTTCAAGGTTCATGCATAAACCTTGTGAAGGACACTGGTCAGCTGCAAAAAGAGTTCTAAGATACTTGAAGGGGACTCAAGACGTTGGACTCAAGTACTCTAAAGTGGATGACTTCAAACTTATTGGGTACTCAGACTCAGATTTTGATGGCGATAAGGAGACAGGAGTATCAACTTCTGGATACACTATGAGTCTTGGATCAGCAGCTGTCTCATGGAGATCACGCAAACAGTCAGTTCTAGCAGATTCAACAACAGAAGCAGAATATGTGGCTGCAGCTGAAGCAACGAAAGAAATAGTATGGCTCAGGAAGATACTTGAAGATTTGCAAGAAAAACAAGAGAACTCCACTCCATTGTTCGTCGACAATACTTCTGCAATCAAGCTGGCTAAGGATCCTAGATTCCATGATCGAACCAATCACATCAACACAAAGTATCATTTGATTCGACATCATGTAGAGGCCAAGACAGTCCATCTTCGACATTGTTCCACAAATGATCGAATTGCAGACATCTTCACCAAAGCGCTTGGACGAGAAAAGTTTGAAAGACTCAGAAACATGCTCGGACTTACGAACACCCCTTCGGATTAAGAGGGGGATTGTTAGAATATAATCCGTAGGGATTATATATTGTAAATAAACAAATAAATCTGAATAGTAGGAAGCCGAAAAGGCTGGGCAGAAGGTGAAACACAACCGTCATATCATTTGTATAAATATATGCATTGGCATTGCAATAATATAGAATCGGGAGTTATACCTATCAATTACGACCATCAATTTTATTCCATGGCCTTTTTGGCCTATATGACCCTTTGGGACTTCACCAGTGCTTAAAAGCACAGCTAATTGCAGCTTTCATCTGGGACATATTTATTTTTATAAGGTCAGCAATATTTCAATATAGCATATTTTTAATCATTGCTTTTTTTTTTACCTTTTCTTATACTCTTCAAAGAGTATTTTAGCATTTCATTGTTCTTGCCCTCTTTACATATGTTAAGAAATACAGTTTTATAATTTTCATTTTCCATGGGCGCATATTCAATATTTTCAATATAGGTAGTACATGAGCTTTTAGTTTTAGCCAACAACATCTCAAGTGACTAGGGGGAATTATGCACAGTGCCAAACATTGGGACAACTGACCAAAATGATTTAGGCATACAATCCAACTTACCAAAGGCAAGTTTTGTCACCAACTCAGAGCCGAGACACGATATGAACAGGGAGGCTTGTCCAACAAAAGTTCTAGCGGGGTGAAAGACCCTCCATGCCATAAGTCAAGAAGTCAGTCGGGTTGAAAACTAAACTGGAAGGTAATGGATGGGTGAAGACAATGAATGATGGAACCAACACTAGCAAGCCAAATCAATGGTGGGAATGACTACCTCTATTCTCTCTAAGGAGAGTAAAACCAATGAGTATAGATCAAGAACTTCCAAGTCTAAGTAAGGACATCAATACATAGTACAAGATACAACCAAGTCCATATAATTACGACCGCCAGATCATGATACCACAAGTCAATACATGTCACAAAGATCAGTATAAGAGCAATAATAACCATAACACTATAAAATGTTGAGTCATAATCATGCAATATAATCCATCTGAGACACCATCTGTGCAATGAGAAAGAACTGATATAAAACTGGGCATCAATAACTTCTCTGTAATGACTAAATGGCTACATCGGTCCTCAAATCTGAGTGCCCAAAGACTTAGTCCTGACATGGGAGAGTACAATAGTCAACTAATACAATAATGATCCGTCAAAACTGTTCATCTCAGCATCTCATATGTAAGAGATCTGGCTGAAAAATGCACTGTGTCTGAAAAATAGAATATGGTAGCCTCGCTACTATATATGTGATAACAACGGGCAACACAACCAACGGCAAAGGAAAAGTCAGGACGGGAATGAGTCAAGTGTTGATGTATATGTAACTTCGGAATGTATTCCACTTGTATTTCTTATATATTGTAACCCGATCTTTATTCCGAGATGTACTTGAGTCATGTCATGCCCCAATGTCCCTATCGGGAAGATCCTATAATGTAAACAAGTCATGTCAAGTCATTGTGGGTAAACCTCCTATTGTCTAAGTGTTAAAGTCCTCGGAGTTCCTAGGAACTAGGGTTATTAGATTCTCCTAGTGAGGTCAGCCCTAGTAGGGTTTTAGTCATGTCAGGATTAGTATAAATAGAGAGCTAGACTCTCTATTTATTACACAACTCATACACACTCAAGTGTAGCGCATAGTTGGGGAAGGAGAAGACACTAGGGCTAGATAAGAAGAAGGTTACTGCTGTCGGGAAATCTCTTACTGTTTTGGGTTCTACTTTTGGTGCTGATTCTTTCTCAGAGGAAATTGCGAGGTTTTCACCATTTATGGTTTCCCCGAGGATAAACACTGTGTTCATTGGCTCTTGTGTTTGATTGTTGTACTTGTTATTCTCTCAGTTAAAGATCCTAATGTTATGCTAGCTTAATGATAGAAAAACTAACATGGTATCAGAGCTAACCTGAGAAGAAGACACTGTACAGTTGTGGGAACTAGGGCTTCCTAGTTTGTGGATCTTCCTGCACATATTTTCAGCAAAATTAAGGTGGAACAACTCTCCTCCTTAGGGCACATCTGTCTGTCGAAGCAGAATCCGATTCTGAGGTTTTTCAGTTTTGGACCCTACACTGCTACTGGAAATTAGGGCTTTTCACAGAATAGGAATTTTTCAGTAAGCCCAGGCCTGGATTGATCTCCTCCCCAAAATTGAAGTGAGGGACAAATTTCAAGGCATTTTGGTGGACAAAACTTTGGAAAAACAAAACCCTAATTTGCTACTAAACCAGCACTGCAGGATTTCAGCTCAAGCTTCAGATCCGACATCTTGACCTGGTAAGATCTAAGATCTTTTGTATTTCCATTTGAGATTCTCAGTTTAAGATGTATCGTCATACCAAGCTTGATGAAAATCTTGAGGGAGCCGATAACTTTCGAGCCTGGAAGTATAGGATCTCCCTGGTCCTAGAAGAGAATGAATTAGACTCCTACATTCATGAGGAGGTTCTAGTTCCAGAGGGAGATGAGGAAAAGGCCTTACATAAGAAGAAGATGGTTATGGCAAAGAGGATCATTGCTAATTCTATTAAGGATCACCTTATCCCACAGGTGTCCTCTCTCAAGACACCTAAAGCTATGTTTGATGCCCTAACCAAATTGTTTGAAGGAAAGAACATAAACAGGAAGATGACTTTGAGAAACCAATTGAAGAATGTAAAGATCCAGAATGCAGAGACTATTCAGTCTTACTTTACAAGGGTCTCTCATATCAAGGAGCAGTTGGGAGCAGTAGATGAAGAAGTGGAAAATGCAGAAATTGTGATGACCACCTTGAATGGTCTCCCTAGGTCATTGGACTCTTTCATTCAAGGGATCTGTGCCAGAAACAAGTTAGTCAAGTTCAGCAGAATATGGGAAGAGTGCTCTCAAGAAGAAGCTCGGATAGCAGCTCGAGAAGAAAAGATGGGAAGTGAAGATCAAGCTCTTACTACTCACACCAAGAAAACCAAAAGGGACCATCATCACTCCAAAGGTAAGCCTTATCACTCTAGAAGAGATTGGGCTACTGTTAGATGTTACAAATGTGATGAGAAAGGTCACATATCCAAATTCTGCCCTAACAAAGGGAATTTAAAGAAGAAGAAGGGAAGCAAAAGAAGACATCATGAGTCATGCTGCAGAGGATGATGAACATTCCACAAAGAGAACCAGACAAGAAAGTGATTCTTCAAGTGATGAAGAATATGTGCTGATCTCCGCTTTTACGGGAACTGTTTCACATGGAAGCAATGATTGGCTCATAGACAGTGGTGCTTCCAAGCACATGACGGGATTTCAAGATTCATTTGTGAAGCTATCTGAACATGAGTCACCTCACAAAGTGAAACTTGGAGATGACTACCAGTATCTGATAAAAGGTAGTGGTGAGTCCTCCTACATACTAGACTCTGGAAAGTCTTTGAAGATGAAGAATGTATTATTTGTTCTAGGAATAAAGAAGAACCTCCTCTCCATATTCGCATTGGATGCAAAAGGAATGAGGGTTGCCTTTGTAGATGGTGAAGTTCTTATGTGGGAAAAGGGAAAGACATTTGACGATGCAATAGTGATTGGGGAACAAGAAGGAGGATTGTACAAACTGAAGGGCCAACTAGAACAAGCCTTGGTTCATGACTCAGTAGAACCAAATGAACTTTGGCACAGAAGGCTTGCACATGTACATTATAGAGCACTACCACTTGCAAGTAAAGCTGTTGAAGGTCTTCCAAAAATTCAAGCAAAACATGAAGGAGTCTGCAAAGGATGTGCGAAAGGAAAGAATACAAAGAAGACATTTCCAAGTAGCGAGAGCAAAGCAAAAGGAATCTTGGAAATCATCCACTCCGATGTATGCGGACCAATGTCATCAAGTTCTCTAAGTGGGTATGCATACTATGTTTCTTTTATTGATTATTTTTCTTGGAAGACATGGATTTACTCCATGAAGAATAAAGATGAAGTATTCATCAAGTTCAAGGAATTCAAAGCCTTGATCGAGAACCACACTGAAAAGAAGATCAAGACTTTTTTATCAGACAATGGCGGAGAATTCACTTTGAATGAGTTCAAGGAACTATGTAAAGATTCAGGGATTAAGAGGGAGTTGTCCACTCCTTATAATCCACAACAGAATGGAATTGCAGAAAGGAAGAATAGAACTATCATGGAAGCTACAAGAGCTATGCTTAATGATCAAGATCTTCCGATGCATCTTTGGGCAGAAGCAACCAGAACAACAGTGTATGTACAGAACCATACTCTACACAGAGTACTCGAGAACAAGACTCCTGAAGAAGTCTTCTCTGGTAAGAAACCAGAAGTCAGCCATCTCAGAATATTTGGTTGTCCTGTGTACATACACATTCCAAGAGAGAAGAGAACAAAATTAGATCCTTCAGGAAAGAAGGGTATATTTGTGGGATACTCTGAAAGCTCGAAAGCTTATAGAATATATTTCCCAGGGTTCAAGAAGATTGATATCAGCAGGGATGTAACATTTGACGAAGATTCAGCCTACATCAAATCCAGAAGGAAACCTGTTGAAGAACCTGAAGAAGCAGAAGCTCCCAGAACTCATGATACAATCATGAACGAAGAAACTCAAGAAGAAGATCGAGAATATGAAGAACCACAAAGACCTGTAGATCCACCTCAAGAGAAGAATCCTTACAAGAGAAAACATGCTTGGGTACGAGAGATTATCCAAGATGCAGAAAGATATGGGGTTCTAGAAGAGAATCTCAGAGAAAGGAAGAGGACCAGATCCTGTTCCAGTTATGTCGCATTGCTATGTGACTTCATTGATAAAGAACCTTGCAATTATGAAGAAGCAGCAGAACGGAAAGAATGGAAGGATGCCATGATCGAAGAGTATCAATCGATCATGAAGAATGATGTTTGGGAAGTTATCCCAAGACCTGAAGGGAAGTCAGTTGTAACTTCCAAGTGGATCTACAAGATTAAGCATGCTGCAGATGGAAGCATAGAGAAATATAAAGCAAGATTCGTTGCTCGTGGCTTCTCACAGAAAGAACGAAAAGAATATGAAGAAACCTTTGCACCTATAGCCAGATACACTTCCATCAGATCGGTACTTGCTCTGGCTGCAGTGATGAAATGGAAGATACACCAAATGGATGTCAAGACTACTTTCTTGAATGGTGTAGTAGAAGAGGAAGTGTATGTTGAGAAGCCACTCAATTTTGAGACACATGACAGGGAGTCTCATGTGTGCAGATTGAAGAAATCCCTGTACGGTTTGAAACAGGCACCTAGGACATGGTACGGCAGAATTGACAGCTTTCTATCCATTTTGGGCTTTACCAAGAGTAAAGCAGATTCCAACCTTTACTCCTGCTATATGTAGATGATCTATTTGTGACAGGTATGGATGGGTTGATTACTGATACGAAGGGAAATCTTGCTACCGAGTTCGAGATGAAGGACTTGGGTACGATGCATTATTTTCTAGGGATGGAGGTGTGGTAGACTTCGGATGGAATCTTCCTTGGACAAGGGAAGTATGCAACAGAGATCCTGAAGAGATTTGGGATGATGGACTGCAAGGCATTAACCACACCTATGGCATCAAACCTGAAGCTATTGAGTGATGCTTCATCAGAGACAGTTGATGCCATGATGTATCGTCAGATGATTGGATCCTTGATGTATCTGACGAACACAAGATCAGATATTTACTTTGCTGTGAACACCTTGAGCCAGTACTTGACAGATCCAAGACATGTTCACTTGACTGCTACATGTTACCACCTAAGTTGTACTTAGTGGTTGTTTGTCAAGTGAGCCTGGTGAACCTGACAAGGTTAACTTGTTCGGACTTCAGAAGACCTTTGGAAGTACTTCTGGGAAGTGCTTGTTGTACTATATCACATGTTCATACCCCATGGGGGAATTGTAATAAATGTTCTAGCATGATAGTGTCTGTAAAAGACTCGGTCTCTTAGAATTTATTTGTCAATCCAATCAGCCCAGGGTGTTTTTTCCCTTGGTTATTATTGGTTGTTGAACAAACGACTGATAATTTCTGAGTTTTTCACTCCATACCTCCAAAGTTGGAGTGGTCGGCTTGGCATTTAGTCCTATTGAGGTTATTAGAGTCTATGTGTCAATGTATAAACATGCTAGACATCATTTTCGAGTCATATGAACATGTCTAAGTCCCCCTAGGTGTTTTTCAATTTTTCAATTTTTTCAGTGTTTTTTTATTAAAATTTAATTTTTCCAAAACTTAGGCTATTTTTTAATAGTTTAATTGGAAAAATTGATTTTGTAATAGAAGTGGGCCAAATAATCGGTTTCAGTCATGTAGGTGCTCATTTTCAAGCTAAGAGCACCATGTAAACCCATGGACCCACTATTTCCTAAGTTTTGAGTGATCTTCCATCACTCAGGTCAAAAACCCCAAAAATCAATTATTGATTATTTTAATTAATAAATTGATGAATAATTGAGCAAATCCAACATCAAGAAATCAGTGGATTCTCAACCGATTTGATTGAAATCAGTCAGATCTAAAGCAGATTGACTGGATATGACAAATACTTGATTGAAGGAGGGGATCAAATCAGATCTAGAGTTGATCTACAGCTGTCTTCATGGGGAATTGTGCCCTCTCTCTCTCCTCCACATGTGTGGACTCTCCTGGATGCTCTATGGACCGATGTGTCGGTGTAGGGGTTGATGTGTCAGCTCAATCAAGCCCCCGGTTGACAAGTAGGATCAGTTCAGCTTCAGTTTTGCATTGATGAACTCTCCATCAGTTGATTTCACTTGATTCCATGAGGAATTGCGCCCCCTCTGGGCTGGATGGCCTGTGTTTTGTATATATCCTGCTTGAGGCTCCCTCTTCCAAGCGAGTTAGAGCTGGACTGAAGGGATTGCCATCGTAACTCTGTATTTGATCATGCATTAGATTTCCTTTTGCTATTATAAAATTTAATATTCTGCAATATCAGTGCATATTTCATTGGCTGCACAAACAGCAAGCCAAGATCCCAAATCATTTCCTTGGTTCCTTTTTCGCCTGTTTAGCTAGTTTTAACTTCATTTTTTTTGAGATAAGGTAGGCTGATCCAAAGGTACTCTTAAAGTGATTTTGGGTGTATGTTATTCTAACATGCTCACTATCTTTTATCAGGTCTGACAGAAAAGAAAGGAAGCTGCTGTCCGAAGTGGCCTCAGGAGCATTCAAATCCCCCCAGGGGTCTCCCTTTTCACTAAAATCTTAAAATTTTTGCAAAGTTGTAAGATCTTGGTTTCAGCCTGTATAAGGACCAAGAAGTTTATGATATATCAGTTCTCTGATATTGTAACCGCTGTTAATAAAATTATTTTTCGAATAGGCTCTTTCGAGCCCATTCCCCATCCCCCCTGGGGGGATTTGCGTCGGTGTCCTTTTCGTCGCTTTCTGCTTATTTTTTTTTTTTTAAACTAGCATTGATCTAATTTGCAGGGTAGTATACTTGATTTTATTATTAATTTCATATTCCACTTTTTGTTTTTCAAAGTAATCATAATATTTACCCCACGATTTCTCGATTGAGCTGAAAGGGGAAAGAGATTCGTGGTAGGACTAATTAGAAAACTAGACTTGTGGATCTGCTTTATTTTTCATCATTTATTTATCAGCAATTATAAAATTAACCCCTCCTCGATTCCCCGATTGAGATCCACTTGGATCGAAAGAGGTTCCTGGAGGGTTTTCTTTTAAACAAGAACACCCAGTTTAAAACTTACTAAAATTGACAAAACTCCAGTGTGTATGCTCTGCACTTGGCTGTGGTTCGTTCGATCAATCAAGCTGTATCAAAAGCACTTGGGTGACTAGTATAATGAGGACTCACTCTCCCCAACTGACAAACCATCAGGTGAAAATCCAACACCTAGATCAAACCTTTACGGTGTAAAAATACCCAAAGGAAGAGGGAACTTTTGAAAAGTGACCTCAGGGCGCCGATCTCTGTCACACCCTAACGGGTGCGTTACGAACGATAGCCCCAGAGACTCCATTTCAGCCCACATATTCCTTACGGGTAGCCGTGAAGGTTTAGTTTTGGACATACTCCGAGTACTCTCGGGTATATCTGGAGTCCCCCCTTAGCCTAATTTTAATCAACTCACACTTCAATTTTAACTTAAAATATACCAAGAGGCAATCACAAAACACTCACTCGAAGCACATGCAAGTACATTGTTTCTATTTTTTGACTTCATTCTAAGGCACTGGTTATTTTCTTGTTCTATATATATATTGTGTCTCAGCATTGTGCTTTCGTGTGTTAATCTTTTATATCTTGCCATCTTTGATTATCTATAGTTAAAATTACAAACTCCTAAGCAACTCACTCAATTTAACATCACAACACTAAGTATTCATCCTTAGTAACTTAATAGGGTCTACCCCCCTTGGATTCGTTAGGAGTTGAGCCTAAATGGAGGAGTCAAGAACAAGGTGACAGCCTTGACTCGAGACTTACCCCCAAGGACACACCGAGTGGCTTGAAGATTTCTGCCACGTGACCCAGGTGTGTGAAAGGCGGCAACACTTTTTGGTGCCGTTGTCGGGGATAAATCTTTTTATTCCCGAGTACGACTTTTGTTTTCTTCCTTTTTGTTTTTGCTTTGTTTGATGAATGCTTAGAGTAGATCTTTAAATTTCATCTGGCGACTACACTGACTTTTTTCTATTTTTTTATTTTTACAAAGAAAAGCAAAAAATCATTTTTGTGAAAGGATTTGTAAATGATTATTTTTCTTTTTCACATGGCGACTCCATTGAAGGGATAAAACTCTGTTATCTCATAAACTTGTGAAGTTTTGTTGTGTGTAGATGAGCCTATGCAACATGTTAAAACCTTTAAAGCTCATCACTTGATAGATCCACCTTTTCAGTACAAGGTTTGATTGTTATATCAGATGGATACTATTTTGGATGAATTAAAGGAGAAATATGGTGCCTAGTTAACCGTAATGTTTCAGCCTATCGATTTCTCAAACATCCCGGGTTTTCCTAACTGTTGTGATGATTTGGGGGATGCATATAACTGGCTTCCGACATTTCATGGAAATTATGGTGATTCGGCCATCTGGCATGTCAAATCTTTCCTTCAGTTGGTTGCTGACTTCAATATTCTTTATGAAGACAATATGATGGAAATGTTTGCTAGTACTTTTCGGGGTGAGGCTTGTTGTTGGTTCTATCAGGGCCTTCCTAATAAATGTATAAATTCTTTTCCAAACTTCCTTTGGATCTTTTTAGAGCAGTGGCATGATGGCATGAGTGGCTTGAAGATTTCTACCACGTGACCCAGGTGCGTGAAAGGCCTCAGCCCAATATTGAAGACTTAGTCCCTTCGATTGGATCATACAATTAGCCATTTCTTTTAAAGTGCAGTTCTTCCGTTCAACTACACCATTTTGTTGTGGTGTATATGGAACAGTGTGTTATTGTTGGATTCCTTGTTCAGTGTAGAAAGTAGTGAACTTGTTGTTAACATATTCTCCTCCATTGTCAGATCTTAACTTAATAATTTGATGACCAGCTTGTTTTTCAACAAGGGCCTTGTAGGCCAAGAACATGTTAAATACTTAGCTCTTAAGTGTTAGGAAGTAAACCCAAGTGCGTCTGGACTCTGGAGTAGTCATCAATGAAAGTTAAGAAATATTTGAAACCAGAAAAGGAAGCAGATGGAAGAGGACCACACAAGTCACTATGCACAAGCTCCAAGAGAACTGAGGAATGCCAAGAGGCATGTTTGTCAAAACTGTCCCGAGGATGTTTTCCCATTACACAACTGGAACAAACACCATCCTTGCAAGATACCATCGGAAGACCAGTCACCATATTGTCTTTACATAGTTGTTGCAATGAGCAAGGACATTTTGAGGATTTTTAAAATCCTTGATTACAACTTGGTGAGGTGTAAACGTCACAGTTTTACCTTCACCTGAATGAGTAATTTGATAGATTGATAACAAATTGCAGAAAAATTTTGGAACACATAATACATCACTGAAATGACCATTTTCTACTGGAACTATTCCAGATCCTACAACACTTAGAGATCTATCATCAGCAACAAATATTTGTTTGGTGTTACATTCATGCATAGTAGAAAATATGGCTTGATCCTTAGCCATTAGATAAGATGCTCCAGAATCAATGAGCCACCCAGTTGAAGTAGAAGAAGAGGATGCAGTATAAGAGTAACCAGAAGCACAAAGAGCATGTCAATGAGAGGTAGATTCTGAAGACGAATCTAGGCTGATGTGGTGCTTCTTCATTATTGCTTCCAAGACTGCCATCTTCTTGAAACACTTAGATTCATGATGATTATCTTTCCCACAAAAATTTCAATGGCGCTTAGTATTCTTTCCTTTTGGCTTGGATCCTTTGCCATTTTTTAAAGAAGGAGTTGACTGAGAGGTTTTGGGACCCTTGTTGTTTGGCTTATTATTGCAAAAATTTTGTTTCTTGGGAGGCTTGGACTTTTCTTTCTGTTGGGACAATAAAGTTTTCCTAGATGTATATGCATTGTTAATTATTCCAAGATGAATGAACTTATCTTGTTCTCTAATTAAGGAATCACAAAATGATTCAAGACTAGGCTCTTGATAGCTAGCTACAGTTAAGGATTCTTTCAGGGAGTAGAATGTAGATACAAAAACAAAATATGCAGGTCCAAGTTTGGAAAGAATATGATAAATACATTATTTGTCTTATTTCTTAATCTCGCATTCTTCACATAAGAGTCTAAGAGTTTTATACTTATATAAATAGTCTTGACTGCATGAGAAGTCACTTGGATTCAAAGAAATCAACTCATCCTCAAGTTGATGACCTCGAATTTCATTGTGTTTACCAAACACAGATTCCAACTTTTCCCAAGCTTTATCAGGTTCATCAATTCCAGATATGTGGAATCGCAAATCAGTAGAGATTGACATCCCAATCAATCCACGAGCTTCATCACATCTATTTTCCCATTTAATTTTCTTATCATCATCAGTGGGTTCTGTTTCTTTCCCTGAGGCTATCCTGAAAAGTCCCCTACTTCACACAACATCCTCCATACGAGATTTCCATGAGAAATAGTTAGAACTTGTAAGTGTAATATCACGAGGGGCGGTCATACTGTAAAATAATGGCTGAAAAAACAAAAAATAACTGTCTGGATGCAAAGAGCTCGAAAAAAGATGCGGTTTAAAAAAAAACGGCACTAAAAACTGATTCTGGATGATGAAGCTATGCTTGATCAAAAAAAATGTTGAAGATGTCCCCAATAGTGATGTGGAAGGTACTAACTTGACCAACTAAAAAAAAGAACCCCCCTCTTTCCAAGATCAACCTTTGACAATCACTCTATAATAAAGTTGTTTTTAAGTGAATCACTTTTGTAGAATAAGTGATGTTCACTTTTACAATAATGTTACTTTAAATAGCGCAACAATAAATTAAAAGACTTAAGTGACTCACTTTTTATTTTATTTTATTTAAGTGAGATGCACTTTTATAATAAAGTAACTTGAAAATAAAAATTGCATGCACTAAAAAGCTGCTTAATAAGACTTGAACTCAAGACCTATTAAGGAATAAAGCAACTTTGGACCAAGTGAGCTAAGTTTAAAAGGTACGTAAAAGAATGGAAAGAGGAAGGGGTTTTTTTTTTATAACTCTTCTCTCTCGTTCTCCGTGCTTGTCTTAATTTCTGCAAATCACAAAAAAAACGAAAAAACAAAAACAAAAAAAGTTTTTCCACACAATGGGGTTAGATCTTGTTTAGCTTACCTGGAAAGTCTACGTTTTCAAGTTTTTCTCGCTACTTTTGATTTGCCGTGATCGCACAAGGTGCACGGCAAAGTGCAGACGTAGCCGAGAAGACAAGAAAAAAAAAACTTTCCCTTTCTTTTTCTGATTCGTCGTGATCGCACAAGGTGCACGGCAAAGAGCCTACGCATTCGGGGAAGGCAATAGTCCGAGACTAAAATAATAAAGATCTAATAATAAAATTGATAAAATATGAGAGATTTAAAACAAAATTAAACAAATCCGTCATTGTAACATTATACCTTCAGATTTGCCGAAATGGGTGTTTCTGGAACAAATGGAAACAATTTTCGATGAAACAAAAACTGTTTCCCAATGGAAACGATGCTCTGGACACAATGGAATAGTTCCCACAAGCCACAAATGCATAGAAAATCCAGAAACGGAAACTGTTTTCAAGTTTCGGCAACATCGGTTCTAGATCTTGATCAAAACCGAAAGCGACTCTTCATAAACGCTTAGATCCCGTGTTCGGGTACACGGGGTACTCTCAAAAGACTGAACACCTAGAGCAACCACTTCAGACAAAAAGATCACAGATCAATACACCGATGTTTGTCGCGTGGTTAAAACCCTCGAGAGGGAAACAGTCCACGACCCCAGCCAAATAGAGACTTGGAACAATTTATTATGCAAAAGAAAGAAAGTTACATGAGCTTCTCATAATCGTTCAACTAGCCAAGGACCCTCTATGCTCTTTAAATAGAGATCATGGACCAATCGGATGTTAAGCCACGGATGAATGGTAGGTATGATCTAAGAGAAGTTGAACCGTCGAATCACTTTATGCCTAAGGCATATCGTGATCGTCGGATTAGAATATTTACAAATGCATATTAAAGAAACACACTTTATCTAACAGATATATTACACAAGTTGATTTTAACTAACTCCTGAGTGTCTAAATATCCTGACAATATATCCATCAAGAAATACATCAAAATCCCATCTATGCCAAGATAATAATAAAAATATGGCCTGTAAATGTTGATAATCATAATAACAATGCAAGCCATCATAAGAAAACACCATCTGTAGCATGAAGCCATCTAATGGACACTGATAGGCCATGAATAAGCTATATTAAATACGATCATCCAAACTCATCTCGGAAAGTGTTGTTGAGTTGGTTAAACTGAGTGGACCATGTAAAAATTGATTAAAATAGTGGCCTAACTAAAAATATTTGATGTTGCAAGATACAAAAGGATAAAGTATATTTGCTTATTTATGTTAGTATCACGAGTAATGTCTAAAGTGGCTTTTAATTGACGATCACACATATAGAACATCAATAATAAGTTGAAATCAAAGCAATCAGTCATTCGAAACAAGAGCCTCAAGTGTATACTCATTTATAGACTTGACCATTTTGCTAGTTGTGGGTGAAAGTGAGAGAAGCAAGGTTAGGGTAAGGGTTGACTTGATAATCTCAATACTGTGATATCTTAGATGAAGGAAAAGGGGAACCACACTATACATATGTTGGAATAGATCGACACTAGGGAATGCTGGTGTCCCACAAATGGGTAGAATGATGAGAATATTTCAACTAGACTCTAGACAAGCAACCCTTATTTGCATTTATTTATGGTTAGATTTGCACACTTTACAAATTTAACATTTAAATCTTTAACTTTATGATTAACTAGCCATCCTCCAAGAGACGTTTCCCTTAATAGCCTTGCGGGCCGCAGATAATCACTTAGTATGGCCTCAATTACCTACCACTATCCCTAGGTGAGATGGAGTGACCACCCTGTTTCCTTATGAGGGAAAACAACCTCACATGATATAAATGATGAGTGCTCGTATCTTTGCAACTTACTAACTTTTAACTTTATTTGCAATAGTTTTTAGAAACACTATTTTTGCTGAGTGTGTATCCATTAAGATATAACATTTAAGTTTCAATGCCCAAGTGTCTAAAGACACTTTTGTTAGGACTACTTGTTTTCAAGAACTAGAGGAAGACACTCTTTGTGATGAGAATCACACAAACCAATACCAAGACAGAAGATAAACATGGAATTTATCCAACACAGAGGTTTAGGCAGGGGAAGTACTCAATGTCACTAGTCAAGATGTAAGTCAAGGTTAAGAACTAAAAGAAGAAAATAGATTGGTGAAGAAAGTGATAAGATGATGTCATGACTAGTAAGCAGAATCCCTATGGAAAATGACCAATTCCATACTATGAAAGGGTATGACCAACGAGTAGACATAAGAACCTTTTGAATAAAATCACTAAATCACTTCTACTCTAGACCAACAATAAAAGAAAGATAGAAAATCACCAATGTATGAACATTATAAATCAAGTCAAGCTAGTAAAATAAATAAAGGTGTAGTACAATAATCCAGGTGCACATACCATATATAAGCTGGGTCATATACCTGCATCTAGAATTTGTATGTCTGAATTGCATTGTAACATTGATGTTGTAAACCAATGTGCATTGTCATCATATATGCTTTGAATAATAAATAATGGATGACGTAGTCATCAAATCCGGGGTCATGAGGCTTAGTCATGGCATGAAATTGATAATCTATGTGCTCTAGTCCACTAAATGCACGAGTGATCCTCAACAATATGTTCATCAACTATTGATCTCGTGTACAACATAGAAAATGAATGGGATAGGAAAATGCTCAAAACTGTTCTGCAATATGGGTATCGATGTCTACTATGGTTGTGACAACATGAACCTTCACTTTTGTTGTTTTTCTCTCTTGTCATTTATTATATGTGAAACTTGCAAACTATGTTTCTTGTATCGTTCTCGTTTCTCAATCTGTTTCCCATTTCTTCTTTCTGGTAACATAGGTTTGAGACTAGTTTTTGTACTACTCAAAAACTCTAACTTCATAGACCTTATATCTTAAATTATAATTGTCCTATTGTTGCACAACCTAGAGGCCTTCTGATTAGCAAGGAAAATCATCTATTAACCTGACACTATTACCAAATTCCCCTACCAACGTGTCAATATGGGATAGAAACCCCTCTTTTAGGTTTCCTTGACCTACACGAACGTAGACCTATACTAACAAAGGGACATACCCTAACGATTCTTTCCTTGATATCAACCAAAAATTGCTAGTTGTCTCAAGTACATATCTAGTTTTTGTTTTTTGAATAAAGGTGTGCCCTAGTTAGATTAAGGGGTTGAGTGTAATCAGAACTCTAGGCTAAAGGTGGTCAAGATACTTGAAAGTGTAAAATTTAGATACCACACCTTTTTGACCAATATGAAGTTCAAGTCAACATAATGATATAGATTGTTGCAGACTACCATGAAAGTGATAATCCGTTGTACATTTAAATATAGCTCATAATCACATGAATTAAACCAACATTCAATCATAAATATTAACGACATTAAAATTCCTCATGTCATCTAGGGAGTTTCATGCTTGTGAAAATTTGATTCACAGCAAGATGTAGGAGCTAAGGGAATCCTCACAATTCAATATTAGACATAAATTCTGCATAAAATAGTGAAAAGTGTGAAATTAACAAATAGAAATGGTGTCAATAACAGAGTTTATTATAATTTTCCAACATGTAAATATGTCTAGAACATGTTTATAATACAGTAGGAGAAACTCCTTATCCTTTGGAGGCAGTTTGTATGCATACATGTGGCAGGCTTGGATTGGACCTCAATACCCCCCTAGTTGTACCAATGAGCTCCCAAACCACCTCAAATGGACACGAATGCTAGTGTGAACGTGGTTGGAGCATGCTAGGAAATAAATGAGGGTAGAATAGGCGTGGTGGAGTGCATGGGTGAGTGGGAGTTGCTCTAGGAAATAATAAATGGTCCAAAAGGACCAAAAACACCCCAACACCACTCATGGGTGCCTCTAGTTAACCTGTTTCCCTATTTTAAGGGATGTGGAGTGCACCAAGTACTGAGAAATCATTAATGAGGGTGCATATGTAACTAGAATGATCAAATGAGGGCGCTTGGCTGCATTTATGATTCCAAAACACCAAAAAACCAAGATTGACCACCACAACCTAGTTTTGGACCGTATAACATAAGCATGAGACTAATAAAAACGCATCCTAGGTGTATGACCATGGTAATAAGGAGGAATAATGATCTAAAACCCCCCCTTAAGTTTTAATTAGTGTAATTACATCACATTATTCAGGCCTTGGAAACTAAAACTCTAGTCACCTCTTACAAAAATTTATTTGTCCATATAACCAAGGTAAGGAGAAAAACCTCATGGGAACAAAACCTCCCCTCAAAGATGGACATGGAGAAAAATATGAAAGTGAATATTAGTCATCACCATGTGTCACGCACTCCAATAAGGGATCTCATATAGGTGAATGTATTCTCTGTGAATCTCTTGGTGAAAATGTTAGCAGTTTGCTCTGCAGATGGGCAATACTACAACGATATCACCTACTCATGCACCAAGCTGTTGATTTAGTGCATGTGTATCACAATGTGCATGGTCCTATGACTCTACAGTGGATCAGTGGAAATATTGATTTCATGTTCATTGTCACACCAAATGACTGTGGGTGAATCAAATGCAAAACCAAACTCCCCAAGAATACCTTGCAGCCACACACATTGTGTAGTTGCGTTCACTACTCCTCTGTACTTGGCCTCAACTGATGAAAGGGATATAATGTGTTGTTTCTTGATTGACCACCATATGTTACCATGTGCAAGAATGAATACATAACCTGAAGTGTACTTTCTATCAATGGAATCTCCAACCGAATTAGAATAAGTAAATCCAACTAGTTCTAGTGGAGAACCAACAACATAGTGTACCCCAAAGTGTTTGGTTCCTTGCACATAATGCAAGATTATTTTTGCTGCCTTCCAATGTATCTTATCAGGCTCCTTCATATATCTTGCAACAACACCTACAACATATTTCAAATAAGTTTAAGAGTGTGTAATATACAACAAGCTCCCAACTAGTTGTCTGTACAACAAGTTGTCCCCAAATCGAGATGTGCCAAAATCACCTAGTTTTATTCCTGAAAGGAATGGGCACTCGGATACCTTACATTCAACCATTTTGAAATTTAATAACAGTTCTGCAACATACTCTGATTGGATGACCTTGATACCTACATTTAATTTCTCAATCTCTAAGCCAAGAAATTGTTTCAACAATCCAAGGTCAGACATGGAGAATTCATTGTGCAATGAAGACTTTATTGATCTTATATCATTAATGCAACTCCCTATAGTAAAAATTCATCAACATACAGTACTATGACCTGAAATAAATCACCAACATGCTCCAAATACACATTAGGATCATATTTGCATCTTTCAAATCCAAGCGATAGCAGGAAATTGTCCATCTTGGCATACTAAGCCTTGGGGGATTGCTTGAGGCCATAGAGAGAATTCTTCAACCTGTAAACAAGTGAAGGATCATGAATGAAAACTTTAGGATGATGCATATATATCTCCTCGTGAAGGTCATCTTGAATAAAATAATTCTCCACATCCATGTGGTGAACCTCCCAACGCTTAGATGCAACAATGGTTAAAATTAGCTTGATAAAGTCCATCTTTCCAACCGGTGCAAGTCTCTGTATAGTCCACTCCATGGACTTGAGAGAATCCTTTTGTAACCAATTGGGCCTTATACTTGATATTAGAACCATCATCATCCGCTTTGGTCCTATAGACCCACTTACATTGCACTAGTTTCCTCTTGGAGGGAAATGGAACCAATTCCCAAGTCTCATTGTCTTGCAAAGGCTTGAACTCTTCTTACATGAGTTTTTTCCATCGTGGGTCAAGTGATGATTCCCAATATGTCTGAGGACCCGATCCAACAATCATAAAGCATCTCTCTAAAATATTCAATTCACAAGTAGAGAAAGCATTATGAAATTGAGATCTAGTATTCCTAGAGTCTATTGGATCTCTAGCAAGAACACCAGCTGCTTGTATGGTTTTCTCAGCCCACTTTAGTCAAATAGGTGAGTGATGATATGAATGCATGTCATCATCATCATCATAAATATAAGAATCACAAAAATCAGAGGAAGAATCATCACTTACATCAACATGGAATGGAGGATTTGAGCATTCCCCTTGAGCTAGTTCAATCTCTTCCATGGGCTCTTCTTCGAACTGTACACACCTTTCGATGAATGTTTTCTGATATGAGGGATCAAGGAGCTTGTAGACCTTTTCATATTCAACATTTCCAGCCATAATGGAGTCCTTTCTTTGAATTTACAAGGACTTTCTCTTCTCAGGAGAAATTCTAGCCCAATCCTTTGAGCCAAAAAACATGAAATGAGAAACATTGGGCTTGTGACCACTCCAAGCCTCAAATGGTTTTTTTCCATCCACTTCTTTGTGTGGAGCTATAATTTGAACATATGTAGCATAATTTATAGCTTTGTCCCATATCTTAGGATTCATATCCTTTGCTTCCATCATGCATGTAGCCATCTCCTTGAGAGCTTTCTTCTTGTGCTCTCCAACACTATTTTGTTGTGGTGTGTAGGGCACAAAATGTTGCATTTGGATGCCACATTCTTCACAAAGCTGCTGAAAATTATTGTTGACATAATCCTTATCGTTGTCAGGCCTAAGAACCTTGATCTTCTTCCCACATGCATTCTCAACTAAAGCTTTGTACATTTTGAAAGTCTCAAAAACTTCATATTTTAGGTTGAGAAAATACACCCAGCAGTACCTTGAGAAATCATCTATGAAAGCCAACACATGCCTTGAATTCCCATATAAGGGTGTGAGAAGAGGCCCTATGAGACTTGAATCAATCAGATCGAGAACTTGGACAACCCTCCTTTCCTTTCCTTTCTCATATTTGCACTCGGGATGTTTCGCCAGTATGCACCATTTGCAAGTGCCATTGGAAAACTTGATGGGAGGAAGCTCGTCAACCATGCTTTCCTTGCTTAGTGCTTGGAGGTACCGATAGTTGAGATGAACATATCTCTCATGCCACAACTAACTTGTCTCATTGGCATGTGATAGGAGTGCATTGCCTTGGGAGTATGGAAGGAAGTGAGAGAATTTGTACATTCTCGAATCATGGTCAGCAAAACTCACTGCAACAACTTTGCTTGTAGAGATTTATGATATCTCCACATTAGTTTGAGTAAATGTTACTCTCTTGGATGTACCATTGTCTCTCATTTGATACATAGAGAGTAGGTTTGCTGCAAGATTAGGAACAAACAATAGATTGTTGAAGTACCCATCTTTAAGATCAATCTTGCCAATCCCTTTGGCTTGGATTTCTGAATCATCACCCATGAGGATGGATGGATTACTTTAAGGATGTAGGTACAAGAAGGAATCATGCATGGAAACCATGTTTCTAGAGTCACCTGAATCTATTATGAAGGAAGAAGAGCAAAAATATCCAGCAACCAAAAAATGGCATCTTTGCTTGTTCTCTGAGCTTGAACATTCATCTTTCTTCCTTGTGCCTTCTGGCAGTGGGATGTTGTTCTTCTCAAGGAGTTGTGCCATTATGTCAATGGTTTTCTTCATGCATGCACCTTTTGGATTCCACCCTTTGTGACAATAAGTGCATTTTGTCTTCTCTTGCTTCTTCTTCTCTTTGTCCTTTCTAGGATTCGAAACCCCATCTGAAGATTTGGGCTTTTCTTGCTTCTTCTTCTCTTGTTGCTTCAAATATCTAGCTTTCTTCTTGACTTTGGCTGGATTCAAAATGCCTGGAGCAAGGGCTTGATCCTTGTTGGATTTGATGGTACCCATTTTCACCAACTTGTCTTGTTCTTGAGTCAGTGACTCCATGAGGTCTGCCAGTGAAGGCATCCTCCAATTTAGAGTTGTGAGCTTGCTTGAGTTGAATGTTGATACAAACACTGAATACTCTGGACCTAGATTTGAAAGAATGGATAAGATAATATTCTCCTGGATTCCACATTGTTTTAGCTAAGGCACCAATGATTTAAACTATGTGAAGAAATCGTGGATGGTCTCAAAGTGAGTTGGGCTCAATGAGATCAACTCATTTTCGAGTTGGTGGCCTCTCATCTCATCAGTCTTCCAAAACAATGACTCGAGCTTGAGCCATACTCTGTTGGGTTTTGTCGGGATTTATACATGGAAGAGAAGGAACCTCTAAATAATGAGACAAAGAATTTTGAATGCCCTATCTATTTTGTTGAGGTACTTCAATTTTTCCATGGGAGAGTTGGGCTCGGTGTCAATTCCCATGGTGACTCTGTAGAGGCCTTTCGACCTCAGTTGGGTCCCATTTCACAATTCCATTCAAAATAGTTGAATGGGGTAAGCAATATATTATTTTGATCCATTCCTTCTTGTGCATTGAGTGACAAAAACACTGGATGTACCTACATTGCGAACACTTGAATTTTTCTAGAAAATGCCCTAGATAGAAACTCAAACCCTCTGGATTTGATTTGCTAATCCAAAGAGATCTGATACCATGTAAAAACATGATTCACAGCAAGATCTAGGAGCGAATGGAATCCTCACAATTCAATATTACTCACAAGTTATGCAGAAAACAATGAAAAGAGTGAAATTAACACATAGAAATGGTGTCAATAACATAGTTTATTATGATTGTCCAACATGTAAATATGTTTGGAACATGTTTATAATACGATTGGAGAAAATCATTAGCCTTTGGAGGCAATTTGGATGCATACCTGTGGTAGGATGACATTGGACCTCAAAACCCCCTAGGTTGACGAAAGAGCTCCCAAACCACCTCAAACATTCATGAATTCTAGTGTAAACGTGGATGGAGCATGCTAGGACATAAACTACGGTAGGATAGGCGTGGTGGAGTGCATGCGTGAGTGGAAGTGGCTCCAAGCAACAATAAATGGTCCAAAAGGACCAAAAACACCCCAAAACCATGCAGGGGCGCCTCTAGTCAACCAACTTCCCTGTTTTAAGGGATGGGGGGCGCACCAAGGACTGAGAATTCATTAATGATGGAACATGTGTAACCAGAATGATCAAATGAGGGTGCTTGGGTGAATTTATGATTCCAAAACACCAAAGAAACCAAGATTGACCAACACGGCCTAGGTTTGGACCATATAACATAAGCATGAGACTAATGAAAATGTGTCCTATGTGTATGACCACGGTACTAAGGTGGAATAATTCTATAACAATGTTATTGTATCTCTTTGACATACCTATGAGGTAGATGAAGAGTAATCTTCCTAAATGTTGTTTTCGTTGCACTACAATAACAAGACAGATGAAAGCTAGTTTAAAGATCCCTAGGGTGAATTTTGATATACTCAAGGTACATTGAAGTAAATTTATGTTAAATTCCTATCTAAAGCAATACTACTCAATGGAGATATTAACAAGAGTTATATCCATGACCAACAGTGCACCTATCAAGGGAAGAAGCTACACTATGTATTATATTCACAGTTAACTGTGGTATTCCCCAACTACAGATTTACATGGGTAGTGACATATACTTGTTATTTGTAGACATTGGAACACATCTTCCACCCGCTGATAAATATCCCAAAATGTAGTTGAAGTATTTGAAATATTGAGCTATATGAACAACTTAAACAACGAGCCATTCAAATCAAATCACCATAACATAAGGAAATATAACTTCAAGCATGAAATACGATTAAGATATATCATATATCCAAAATGTGAGAATTTGCAATGGTGTATGAGTATTTTTAAACTATGAAAAATTATGTTATGGAAAGATCAAGCAATAAGGTTTTACTTATATAAAAGTGAAATTGTACAAGCGCATGTTAAGTTGATCTTAGAAGAAGCTCTCCCAATATTTTCTTGTTAGTATTAGAGGAAATTTCAACTCAAAATGGGCCTTCCAAAAATAATATAAATTCCATGTCATCATGTATTAGCCAATCAAAATGCTTTAAAATTCAAAAAGGGAGCACCTCTTAAACAATTTTTTAATATAAATTTGGGTATAGGTATCATAAAAAAAACTTCTTTTTTTGTTCATATCTTCGACATATATCCCTTTGTTTTTACTCAAATTTCGATCGGGAGACCCACTCGGCATACTTTTGATGGGCCCTAATACCCCAAAAACAAGAAATACCTGGAAAAACGTGATGATGACATCATCATCACGTTTTTCCAGGTATTTCTTGTTTTTGGGGAGAGCGGGGCCCGTCAAAAGCCTGCTGAGTGGGTACTCGTTGGATGCGGAATTTAATTCCGCATCCAACGAGCTCTCCCGATCGAAATTTGAGTAAAAACACAAGGAAATATGTCCAAAATTAATAAATATTATTTTATTATTTTAACTATTATTTTATTAATTTTCCTTAGGAGGTCCATTTTGAGTTTAAATTTCCTCTAATCGGGGTTCTTTCCTTGTGAGAAGATAGGTTGGCCTTGAGCAAAGATAAGTTTGCTAAAGGTCATAGACCTCTCCACTAGCCTATCAAAATTTTGATTGATTAAAAGTGGCTGTAGCCCAAGCTGGCGTACAAAGAGGAATCCAGAAAAAGAAGGCTGATGCCATCTAATAGAACAGTCAGCCTTCTTACAAATGCTTTGAGAAGAGAATCCCAAATTCTTCTGAGGCTATTTCGAGAAAAAGAATGCTTGCAAGAATAGACTCTCACGAATTGTGAGCAGAGAAGAATACATAAACAAAACATTAAATAGGCTGAGAGGAAAGCCCTTAATGAAAGGATCCAATTTATTCTGAGAGCCCGAGCTGATATTTGACTCTGCTTCCTTTTCTCTACGTTCTTTATTTGTCTTTCGCCCTCTGGTGAGGGGAGGAGAAGGAGATGAGAAGTCTTCGGATTCATAAGTTCCCTCAAACGAAGGGGCCAAGGAAGCAAGCCCAGCCTGGACCAGGGTCTCGTGACCCAAAGCGTTGAGGTCTTTGCTAGAGCCTGGAGTAGCCGGTTTTGGATCAGCTGCCACCGTGGAGCCAAAGGGACCAGGGATGCCCTGCTCTGGGACAACTGCAACTTCAGGTTCTTGTGCTTCATCTTCCTGGAGAACTTCAAAACTATTTTTGTTTTCCGGTCGTGGAGTATCTGCAAGAGGAGAAGGATCTTGAGGAGAAACCTTGTGCTGAGACGCTTGAGGCTCCTTTCGCCGGGGAGGACAGCGTCGGTTAGAGACCGTCTGGAACTCTGTATCTTTGGAAGCTGGGAGATTTGCTAGTTTTTGTGGTTCTACAAGCTTAGGGAAGCTTTTATCAAAGTGACCGTAAACATGACAGAAGTTGCATTTGAAAGGGATTTACTCATAATCTAGTTCTTGAATGTGGCTCCAATCTCCTAATGTGAGCTTTAGGGCCTCCGGGATTCCTTTCTCTAGATTCACCTCTACGCAGATACAGGCACATCTGTACTAACCTCCTTTTGGTTCTGCGGTATCTAGATAACGACCTAACTTATTACCAATGTCAATCAGAGTGCTTTTCCCCCAAAGATGAAGAGGGAGGTTAGGGAGTCTTAACCAGGCTGGAGTGGCAGTGATCTCTGCTTCTGGGTTAAACCCTAGAGACCAAGGGGCTAAGAACAGACCTCTAGAGCCCATGAAAAAAGGGCCCGAATGGAAGACTAGATCTCTTTCTTCTTTATTTGAGAACAGGAATACAAAAAACCCCCGTCCAGCTGCAAAGAGAGAGACCTGTCCTTGCAGAAGAGGGTTCCAGTGTGCTGAGATCCAAATCTCCACCGCCTTAGGGCTGGGCCATAACCCTGTGAACTTACCAATGAGGGCTTGCTCAGAGAGGATGAGAGCTTTCTGGCATGGATCCAAAGGAGAGAGCTCCAGAGAGGGAATCTCGTCCATCTTTTTCACGAACTTGGATGAAGTATGAGAGGCTGCCTGAGGAGCAGCAGCTTGAAAAAGGGCCTTGAAGGCGGCGAGCTAGGCATGAGAGCCCATTTCCTGAGAGGACTCCATGCTGAAACCACGGAAAACCAGGCTGAGGCACGAGGAGAAGCAGCCAGCGATCCAGCAAGCACGACTTTGCAAAGAGCAACAAACAGCGATCCGCGGCTCTGAGAAGCAAGGCAGCAGCTAGGGAAACCCTACCCGCGGAAGAGGAGCCGTTTTGCTCCGCGCTCCATCTCATCTATTCCATTGAATTATATTATGTTACTAGTAATAGTGAACATGTATTTAAGTATAAAACGTAGGAATGGAAAATACCCAAATACACAATGCTACTTAAAAGTTCATTAGATCATTCAACACATGAGTACTAGTTATTATATCAGATTTGAAATTAAAAAGAACATAACAAGAAGTAAAATAGTTAATAGTGAAGAAAATAAGACTGCAAATGACATACCGACTAGGTACTTTAGCAAACTAAATAAGAAAATTAGCCAAGAAGTAGATAACAGCAATATCAATGAGTTATGATGTGATAATTATTAGGATCTTTTAGTGGTTATGTGTTTGTTTTATTGTTAATAAAATCTTATAATGTGATCAAGGAAGGGAGAGAGAATAGCTTCCCAATTAGGTTCACAAGGATTTGTAAATTGTAGTTACCATGTACCTGAAAAAGACGAGATTTACAAATATAAATTATAATGGAAGAAAGTTATAATAACACACAACAAATTATTAGACCAAGTGCCTTAAATGAAATAAAAAATTGGGAATGGAGTTGAAATCCTCCTAATTGATGGATAAGTAGACTCCAAGGGGGGTGGGAGGTGAAGACAAACCTCCTCCATTTCTAGCCAAAGGTAAAACTAAGTCTTTAGTCCAACTCTTAATGAGATCCTAAAACGAGTAGGGAGGTCAAGGCAATCCAAATCCTATACTTTGTATGCGTCAATCTGGTTAGTAAATGACTAACTATGAATAAATCAAAATGTAAAAGGAGGAACAAAGCAATACAAACATATAAAACAAGATTCAATCCAAGCAATAAGGTCAAGGCAATTCTTTATCAAAATCATTGAGTGAAATGATCCATGCATGAAGTGGGGTAAATGCATGTCAGAAGTAGTAATCAAGGAATGAGATCTAATCATCAAGTGAGATAGGGGCATGATGATTCCAAAAATCCTCAACATGTGTTCCAAGGTGCCAAATCATCCAAAAATGTCTCAACATTTGTGTGCCCAAGTGCCACATAGGAAAATAGACCTTTGTAGTAGTTGTCATGAAAAGTATTAAAGTACACCTCAACATCAAAATTTACAGACTTAGAATACACACCATGTACAAAAATGGTGAACATGGAGAACAAATAAAAAGTAGATAAGGGAGATGAGTTACACAATAACTCATTCAAAAAAATGATTAACTCTTCAAAATACCTCAACACATTCATATATATATGTGTATTCCAATTCATTGCACAGATAGCCCCTTTATTAACCCCTTTATTAAGACAACTTTATTACATTTAAAGTTACTCCATAAATCCTTTTTGGAGTCATTTAATATACATTTATTCAACAAATACTCCTCTTTGATCATATCAATAACAATATGAATTTTAAAGTTACATTCACTTACAAATCTTAAATAATATCAATATATAAATGATAGATATTGATTTTATAAAACCACATTTTGATATTCTTTTAAAAGGAAAAAGGGAAAGGTTATTTATAGTTAATTTTCATATACACAATGACAATTGCAATTATACTTAATAATTGATATGGATTTGCTTTAACCTTAAATATTCAGTTACTAACCTGTTTTTTTATGATTATATTTTTGTTTGCAAAAAGTCTATATAGATTTGTTGTGTTTCTTTTATAATTATATTTCTATTTGTAAAATCCATATAGATTTGACCGAGCTTTCAATATTCAATTACTTTTATGATTATATTTTTGTGGCAGGATTTAAATAGAGAAATTGCAAATATGGAAGAAAAAATTAATATTCTAGAAACATCACAAAGGTAATATAACTTTCAAATTTAGTCCAAACAATGGAGTTTAAGATGTACCTTATTCAAATATATTTATGCAATGGACTTTAATATTGTATCTTATAATATATCTTTTATATGTTCAATTTATGGCAGAAAGATGCTGGGGGAGTGTTTGGAATCATGTTCATTGAAGGAATTGATTCGCTTGGAGAGCCAAGCTGAACGAGGCTTAAGCCTTGTACGAGAAAGAAAGGTAAATATAACAGCATGCTACTTATTTTAATTTTTAGTGTGTGTTTTGAAATGTTAAAAAATAATCTTATAACAATCGGACAGTTGATAACTTCTATATTATTTTGGTTATCTATTTTTTTGGCATGTCCCAGACTGACACATTGGAGGCCCAAATACAACAACTTGAAGGAAAGGTAATTGGCATAGATTGGCAATATTTGAAAATGCATAATTACATGTTTGATAACGCAGAATATAAATATGTTTAATAATCAGAATACATTATAATTAAAATATACTGATCAATTAAAATTTGTGTTATGGATATAGGTATTTATTTTTCTAAGTAGTTTTTCATTTTATAATACTCCTTACCATTAGTTAGACATGTTTTATTATCATTGGTTAGACTTACTTCTTTGGTAAAAAATTTCTATATGGTTTTTGAAATTGGAAATTGGTGCACTTTGAAATTTTTGTAAATATTGTTTTAGGATTATGTTTTATTTAATAATTTGTAGAGTTATTTTAGGGGTGACATGTGGTGATCCTATTCGATCCTGACAGAAACATAGCTGAAACTTATGCTTAGGCATGATAATTGTTGTTAATCTCATGTACTATCTCCTTGATTGGAAAATCTTACATAGAGAAAAGATATACAATAGAGAGTTGTTGATTTCGAGTCCCTTAATGTTCAAGGCCCCTATCATTAAAAGAAAGGAAAATTGAGGTGAAAGAGTGAATCGACAGGAATGATCGAGCAAGTTCATAAAATTAGATTGCATCCGTTCATGCTAGAATAGAGAATACGAATAATGGATTTGCATAGACAAACAAAATTAACTAAGCAAGTTCACAAGGTCTAATCACAGTCGTAAAAACTTTGGAAAGAGAACGTTGGATAAAAAGGTTGGGGGTGCATGAACAAATGAGATTTAACGTGCAAGTCGGTAAGGTGTGATCGTGACTATTTGCACTAAGGGGGTGCACAAAATATAACAAGGGTACATCCCGCATATACGACTCATATTATTGAGTACTTCTATGTTGCCTCATCTGAGCCATTCGTGGTCAACTAAGTAAACAAGAAATAAATAGGAAGGAGTCCATGAGAATGCCTCAAATTTGATTAAGTATATTTTAAATCTCTCATCGTAGTCATTCGTGTTGGGGTCTTTCTCCATTGCTTAAGTAAATTGTACTTGATTCACCTGAGTATATAGGATCCCCTGGAAAACTGAAGATTCCACAAGAGATATTGTAAGAAATAGATTGGGAGCAAGAAGTCGAAAGTGCATTTTTTGGGATATTCTAATACTTCCAAAGGTTATAGATTGTATGATGAAGATAACAAGAATTTCATTGTTTCTAGAGATGTTATATTTCTTGAATTTGAGAAAGATGCACTCACTATTGATAATCAACTTGCTCAACTTGATAGATTTCATTCTAAAAAAAACTATCATGAAAAGGATAATGAACTTCCAAATATTGAAGGGGGGATTCCTGTTCTAAGTCAATTTTTGGAATTTCCATGCATAACAACAATTTTTTCTAATGCACAAGTCGATGAAATAGAGGGTGAGAAAGTTGATGATATTGTTAATGGAATGGATAAGTTAAGTCTCATAGATAATGAAGAACCTGCACTTGAAGAAGAAACATAGCAAACACCACAACAATAAATTCATATATCGACACAGACTAAGACATTTCCAAAAAGGTAGATCATGATTTTGTCACATTAGATTGTGAATTAAGTCTGTATGCTTTTGATGAACCTGCTTCTTTTCAAGAAGCAGTAAGTAGTGATGTATGGAGAAGTGCAATGCAAACAGAGTATGATGCTCTCATAAAAAATGCAACTTGGAGGTTGGTGGACCCTCCAATTGGAACCAAACCTATTGGATGCAAGTGGATATATAAGAACAAGTATAAAGCATATGACTCACTTGACAAACACAAAGCGAGACTTGTAGCAAAAGGATATACACATAAAGAAGGTGTTGATTACAAAGAAACATTTTCTCCTACAGCAAAATGGGGCACTATTCAAACTCTGTTTTCTTTAGCAACACAAAAAGGATGGAAAATACATCATATGGATGTTAAGACAACCTTTTGAATGGGTACTTGAAATAAGATTCTTATATGGATCGGCCTAAGGTTTTTTCTATCATAGGTCAAGAACAAAAGGTAAGCAAATTGGTAAAATATTTGTGTGGTTTGAAGCAAGCACCCCGGGCATGGTATGAAAAGTTAATTGAACATACTCTCAAATCGAATTATAAGCATTTCAATCTAGATGATGCAACTTTATTGTCAATAAAATTGGAATATCAGTTGTATATCTAATTGTCTATGTGGATGATTTGTTTATCACAGGAAATAATGATGATTATATAGCCTCTATCAAAAGAGAGTGGAAAAAGGTTTTTGATATGACATATTTGGGATTATTATATTATTATTTAGGAATTAAGGTAGTTAAAAAATGAAAGCACGTTTTTATTTCTCAATTTTTTTTTGGAGAGTTATTGAGCAAATTTCGTATATAGGATTGTAATCGTGTTTCTATACCAATGGAGCAAAATCTAAATCTTACTTCAAATGAAGGTAGCAAATTTGAAGATCCAACAAAGTACAGGAACTTGTTGGAAGTTTAATTTATCTTACTACTACTCGTCCTGACATAACTTTGATGTAGGAATACTTTCTAGGTTTATTCATTTGCCCTGTGAAGGTCATTTGAATGCAACAAAGCGAGTGCTCAAATATTTAATAGGAACTCAATTATATGGCATCTAATATTCTAAAGTTTCAGACTTCCATATCATTGGTTATGCATATTCTGATTTTGATGGAGATAAAGAGCATAGGGTGTCTACTTCATATTATTTGATGAATCTTGGATCAGCAACTATCACTTGAAGAGAACGAAAGCAATCTATTCTTGTTGATTCTACAACTCAAGTCAAATATGTTGCAGCAACTCAAGCCACAAAAGAAATCATTTGGCTTAGTTAATCACAACATTAATCTTCATTCATTAATAAATAATACAATGATTATACAATAAATAGAATTCGAATACTATGGATAGGATTCAAATATACCAGCTCAAGATGAATGAATAGTTAACTCAGTGTGTCTAAATACTGATGGAGCTCACTAGTCTAACTCGAGATGTCTAGATAAGTCTACAATCAGTTAACTAATGAAGTGGGTGGACAAAAGGCACCACTTTCCCCAAATGCATGAAATAATGGAGCTAGGCTAGCTGATAGTGATCTAATTGATTGTAACTGGAGGTTAAGTCAACATAAATGCTTACCTACCACAACCAATTGATGGAGGTGGTTGGTGGCAGTCAGAGTGGGCTCCTATAATGTAGGTATTGTTCCGATAGGCACATAAGCTCATGCATGCACATGCAGTAAGTGGAAGATAACCTCTAAGTGTGTCTCCCATACTCTAGTACAGTGATAATAGTTTACTAAGTTAGGAAATTTGACCAAGTAGACTATATTGGACAAAGGAGGATTAAGTAATCCTAACACCCCCCCTTAATACTAACTTTGGACAACTTGGGCCTTGGCAACTAGGACAGAAGTCACTCCTACAGTCTAAATGAAATAAAATATTGCTTAATAAAGTAAGGAAAAATGGGGAAAGAATCTGGAAAAAATGAATCAAGCCTTTACATTGAGAAGAGATATGAGGAAAACAAATCTCTTTTCTGTGAAGGAGTTGGTAAAATATTTGCAATTTGCTCCTCTGTAGGGCAGTAATGCAGTGTGATATTCTTTTGATGCACTAGTTCCCAAATATAATGCATGTGAACTTCAATATGCTTCGTTTGCTGCTTGTGGACTGGATCACTTGATATCTTTATGGTACTCTGGTTGTCACAATAGATGTCCACTGAAGGTGAAGTGTGAATCTCAAATTCTGTCAAGATGCCATGTAACCTATGGAAAGGTAGTTGATTCCGAGTCTGGAACTAGGCTTGATTTTGCAACTGCAGAATGTTCCTAGTTTTCCATCTTGTGATTAACTAGGGGCAGTTCTCCATGGTGTGATCAATTGCTGCACAGTACGTATATAAGCACTGCAAGTGTGGGCAGTCTCTCTGATAATGTCCGAAAACTCCACAATTATAACACTGGACAGAAGCGTGACCTCGTCCCCCTCCTCGTCCAAAGCCTCCTCCTCTTCCCCAGAATCCTCCCTGCTGTGGGTACTACAACAGGGTATTCGGTTGTTGCTAAACAAAGTGCGCTGCTTGGACATATTGTGGTTGTTCCTGAGCCATCTGTATTTGATTTTATGGTTGCTATGGTGCAAACTGTGGCTACGGCAGTGGTGGGTAAAACTACATCAGCGGTGGTAGTGTGTACTACGATTGTGGTTGAGAACTTACAACCTGAGGCTGTGGTTAGTGCTGTTGTACTGCACGGTGACCCTCGCCCTTCACAAAATACGAATCGTTTGTTCTGTCTTGGAGAAGAGCGTATGCCTGACAATCTCTATCCTCATGCCCGATTGAGCGACAGAATCAACAGTATAAATTGGCGGGTTTTGACACCATCTTTTGCATATAGCTACATTCCTCATGTCGATGTCCATAGACTTGGCATATGTGACACCATGGCATACCACCAGTACTCAACAGGTTCGGTGCTCTTGATAATAGGTAGTTTCTAAATTCGGGGCAGATATCTTTGGTATGGCCATTTGTGTGACACTGAGTACACCAAAGATCCGCGCGGTCCTCATTACCTTTCTTGATATCCTGTAGTTGAAGTGTGAGGTTGGCTAGTTGCGCTTGAATTCGATTCATCCTGACGACACTCTCCTCGATAGGCGAAGCTTCGAGCTTCATCGCAATTTTCAGGGCTTCACTCTGCGTTGCTATCTTTTGTTGCATCAATAGTTGTCGGATATGAGAAACCAATGCTGCAATAAACCATATTTTATGTTGGACATCGCTCATAGAAAAACTGACTCTGGCCATTAGTGCCTTGAACCCATGATCGAAGTCCCAAACGGTCTCGTTAGCAAATTGCTTGATTTCCTTCAGCTCCGTAAGGTATTGTGCTTCCAATTTCACCTTCATGAATTCCTCGATGAGTCCCATCCGGATCTCATTCAATGTATTTGCTGGAGCCCCCTGAGGAACTTGGGTAAACTTCATAAGCCGGTTGAGCGCGCGACCCCTTAGAGTAGTCACGAGCTGTCCTTTCTTTACATGATCGTCAGTGGTCTGTCTAACAATCCACATTGCTTAACTTAAAAACCAGTACTGCTAGGGATCACCAGTCCCGTTTCCTTGGAACAAATGTCGTTTCATATCGTCTCCCGCCATCGTGGGCTGCCTTCTGACGAATGTTGATCTACTACTAGACTGTTTCTGACACGTCGAGCAAGTCGACGTGGGACTTGGAATTTTTCCTGAGGTTGGAGTAGTGCACAAAGGTGTGGGTATGTTGCTGCTGGGGTTTGATCTTACCATCGTTTTGGGCGTAGCCTAGGCCTAGTTGTCCTCATCGTCACTGTAGGGTCACTTCGTCCCATGTGGTTGTCCTTCGTGGTCTTGCACTTTGATCGCACCAGGACCTTCCCTGTCCTCTGCCTCTTCTCTGCTTAGAACCTTGCTCCTCCCCTTGTACAACCACTTTCTTCTTCGGCTTCCCTCACAATCTTGTCGAAACTATCACCCATCTACCCCTTATCTTCTCATTCATGTCCCCCCTTGGTCACGGTGTCCATAGCCCCCGCACACCGGGGTGCCACTACTCCAGGTGCATCTTGAGTATACCCTTCTCGCAAATCAGCATTTTAATCGACAATTGAAGCAACAGTAAGAACCTACCTCTGGGTCCGTTAAATAACACCTTTCTGCTTCGCTGTAATATTCATTGCTGTCGACTGTGAAATCCGTGATATATCCCTCGAGGATACTATCCAACTAGACCTCGATGGTGTGCGACGCTCTGTTGTCAGTCTCCTACAATTCCTAGATCAGTTCAGGGTACAGGACGTCAGTTCTCCTCATTGAAGTTTTTTCTTCTTGTATGTGAATCGCATCAGCCACTCGTACAATATGATAGGAAATTTGTTGAAGAAATATTCGTGCGAACTGTTGTGGATGTACCTTTCTAACCATTTGGTTTTTGTCAACCTAGGGTTCTAATTTTCTGCCACGGCAAATTCTCGCAGCTTCTGATCAAACCATTCTTTTAGTTTCGGTCATGTCAGATGCCACATCCATTGTTGGGTACGATTGGTCAAGTGCCGCATGCCCTCCTCTCAGTCGCAACGAGGCCTCGAAAACGGAACCATTTGTTGGCACAATCCTGAACCAACAAAACCCAGTTAACAGGGGTTCCACTCTATCGACGTTCAACGCTCCGTGATCTCCCTGAGCATCGGCGCAGATAGGTTTTACCTTATCCAGCAACACCCACAGAGAAGATGAGGTCTCACCTAGCTTGTTCGAGGGAGAGCTGTCGGAACCAAGTTTTCGCAGTATAGAGGAGGGTTTGCGGCATCAGACATTCATTAGCTCGATTCCTAGATCTAATCTGCTTGCTCTCTCAAAATAGAACCATTCAGTATGTCACATTCTTTGTCATTTCAGCGAATATACCGGCGGGAAACAAATCTAGAAGATGACAGTATCCATAAGCAAAAAGCATTGCACTACCCATTCATATGCAAATCCATTCATTCATCATTTCACATCAAAATTGCAGCAATGTAAAATAGGAAAAAGGTAAAAAAGCAACACCGAGTTCATATCAACCCACATCAGATTATATTATTTCTGCAGAAGGAACCTCTGCATTGCAATCTCCTCTTACATGTATAATTATTCTATTTATAGGATTGCCCCTTATATTCAAGTTCCACTTCTAACTAACTTCTAACAAACTTCTAACTAATTTAACCACTAAGGACCAACATTCCGAAGAAATGGTCAATAAGTACAAATAGTGACATGAAAACATAGAAAGAGGACTCTTTTCAGCCTATCGCACCATCTTTGTATTGCGCGGCATCAAGTGAGTATGCGCAGCATGCTTGATGCTGCACAACTCACTTATCTCCAACCCCTTGCCAACACCAGAAAAGAAGTTGCTTTTAAGCCCATAAGAAAACCAAAATGTAGCAATCTAGAAAAAAAGGATCCATTAACATATCAGATGAAGAAGTAAATTTCGTAAGGAAGATGAAAAGTGGGTGTGCCAAGTATAAAGGTAAGTTTCCCTTTAAATTCTTCAAATGTGGTAGAATAGGTTGCTTCTCTTCCAAATGCACTTTCAAGGAAATTAAAGACAATGACAGTGATGAAGAATTGCACTATTAAGAACAAAGAACTCAGCACAACAAAGAAGATAGTAAGAATAAATTTCCCAAGCAAAAGAAGAGTCTATATTTAACACACATTCGAAAGAGGACACGTAGTCATCAGAAGAACTTGACAACCATGATGATTCAAAGGAAGTGATGTTTATGGCATTGATTCAAGATGATAGCTCAAAATATGGAAATTATTGCATATCTATCAAAGGATCAAAAGTCAAAGGAACACACGAAATCATATCAAAACCATTGAATAAGTTGTCTTACAATGGAATTTATATGTCACCTCGAAAGTCTGAAGTAAAATAGAAATCTAGAAACTTAGAATGAACATCCAGAAATGATACAAGTGTAGATAATAGACATTCCTATAATGGAATTTGTATGTCCTCATCAAAAACTGAAATGGAAGAGAAATCAAGTAGAACAAAGAAAACACCAAACCTAAAGATGAAGAGAATACAAATATTGATTGGGAAGCATTAGAAGAATTAAAGAAATTGAGAAAGAGTAACAAGGCACTAAAGGAACAATTGGAAAAGGAAGAAGAACAAGCCAAGGAGACAAAGGTCATACAAGAAACATTAGAGAGACATATTAGTGACAAAGAAAATGAGTTTGAAGAGCATTTGAACCTTGCAAAGAACATGATTAAAAGACTTGAAGAAAAAAATATTGTGTTGAAAAATTCTCTAGAAGAAATCAAAGAAAACAATGAATTACTAACAAAATAGATTCCGGAAAAAGAAGAGGAAATTTTACATTTGAAAAATGAAGTGATTTGCGAAAATCAAAGAAAGGATAAACTATGTCTTGACGTAGAAACTGAAGCAAGGCTCAACAAAAATTCAACAGTTCTAGATGAAATATTGAGAAACCAAAGGTCACCGGACAATAAATCAAGTCTTGGTTATGAAGGCTTGAGTGATGGAATCTGCGACAAAAATGAGGATTTCATTTCAAAACACTAAGATGCATCTCAGAAGAAATCTGATATATCTACAAAACAAGTTAAACTCAAGTATGAGAATCCTTTCAGTTACAAAAATGAATTTCGTACAATGAAATGTTCCAAATGTAATTACGTTGGCAATTTAACATAATATTGTGATTCTATAAGATGCTATATGTGTGATGGATTGGGCATAAGTCTCAAAATTGTTCAAAGAAAGTAAAGAAACTAAGAAGAACCAATTCATGTAACATTAAAAATTGTAAGGAGAGAAAAAGGGAAGTATCCTATACAAATCCAAAAGCAATATGTGGATATCAAACAATGGGTCAACAAAACATTACAAGCATGAAATATTCTTGAAGCAGCAAGTAATTATCTCCCATCTTGCTGACCATTAAAAGGTTGAGTAAGATCCTTGAATTCAACATGAGTTCACTAGGAATTCAAGCACTGAGTTAGTGAAGTGTTGCAGTTAAAAGGAATTTGAAGTTGGTAAAAATAATTAATGTGATATGCATCGGTCATTTATGTGCAAGAATATGTTGAAATTGTCTCTCTCACAGATATATATCAAGCCCAGATATAGACACGAAATGAAATTCAGATGTGTGTGTGGTGTTATATTTTTATCGTTTAATCAATATGATCTAGGATTTTAACTGGCATAATAGCATGCACAACAATAATCACAAGAGACAAAAGACACAAAGAATTTTACTCATGGAAACCATAAAGGATAAAATCCCGCAACATCCTGAGAGATAGAATGAGAACCAATAGCAAAAGTAAAATGAAAAAACACAAATATGATCTCCGAAGGTTGTTCTCTCTCTCACTTGTGCAAGCTCCTCCTCTTTCACTCATGTGCTACAGTTGAGTGAGTGTGTCTTGCAAATAGAGAGTCTCACTCTCTATTTACACTAGTTTTCCACTTGACAATTACTGTACAGGGCCCACCTCACTAGGAGAGTCTAATAACCCTAATACCCCTCCACTGTGGGGACTATTTCCCTGACTTACAAAGGAGGGTTAACCTCAATTACTTTACATGACTTTATTATATTAATTACTCTCCAGATCGGAGGAATAAACATCTCCGTCAGGTTAGAATGAAATACAATAAGTGAATACATTCCGAAGTTACAAATACATCAACACTCCCTCTTAACTAGTAAGGTATTCTCTTGACAAATTTCATCAGCACAAGTCTTGTCACTAGGTAATCATCAAAGATGGATCATCATCAACATCACTATTGTTGCTATCTCGAGCAATGGTGCGATCTATCAAATATACTTGTCATAGGAAGTTCTACAGAGCCAGCCCTTTTTCATGCTGGATGTAGGCCTGGGCTCCATGTAGGTCTTCATCAACAGAGCCATCCCTTTTTCATGTTTGATGTAAGTCTATAGTTCCAGCCCTTTTACATGCTGGATGTAGGTGTCCATCTGCAGAGCCAACCCTTTTTCATGTTGGATGTAGGTCTACAGAGCCATCCCTTTTTCATGCTGGATGTAGGTCTCCATCTACAGATCCAACCCTTTTTCATGTTGGATGTAGGTCTACAGATCCAACCCTTTTTTCATGTTGGATGTAGGTCTCCAGTGCCAACCCTTTTTCATGCTAGATGTAGTTCTACAGAGCCAGCCCTTTTACATGCTGGATGTAGTTCTCCAACTACAAAGATAGCCCTTTTTCATGCTAGATGTAGTTCTATAGAGCCTTCCCTTTTACATGCTGGATGTAGTCCTTGTCCTCTACAAGGTCTTCCTCTACAGAGCCAAAACTTTTTCATGTTGGATGTAGGCCTTGCCCTCTGCAAGGTCTTTCTCTACAAAGCCAGCCCTTTTTCATGATGGATGTAGTTCTACAGAGCCATCCCTTTTTCATGTTGGATGTAGGTATCAACACTTATATCCGACCATGGGAGGCCCAGCCTACCACCATGTCGGAAAGGCCCAGCGCTTACATCTGACCATGGGAGGCCCAACCTGCCACCATGTCAGAAAGGCCCAGCACTTACATCCGACCATGGGAGGCCCAGCCTACCACCATGTCCGAAAGGCACAACACTTACATCTGACCATGGGAGGCCCAGCCTACCACTATGTCAAAAAGACACGGCACTTACATCTGACCATAGGAGGCCTAGCCTGCCACCATGTCAAAAAGGCACAACACTTACATTTGACTATGGGAGGCCCGACCTGCCACCATTTCGGAAGGGCTCACAGACTCATCACTTCCCCTTGGAGGGAACCTCGATTTGGAGAACACCAAGCTTCTCCCTGAAGTACTCAAACTTCACTCTGCCCATTTCTAGCATAGAATTACATCAGGGATGATTACGTCCAAGGATAACCTGCGAGCTTCGCCAGGAATGATTACATCCGAGGACAACCTCCAAGACTGTGTACGTCTGAGTAACCTACAAGCTTTGCCAGGATTTTATGCTCAAACAACCTGTCTCACCGGTTATGTTAGAACTCCCTCTTTCGAGAGATATCGATATGAATCACATACCGGAGCTTCACTGCTCCTCTCTGTATCATACAAAAATGCAAGTTAGATCAATCAAATCAAATACTAGTTTTCCAAAGAAACATACTACCTGCCAAATAACCAAGAAAGTGGCAACATATTTTTTCTTGGCTGTACTTAGCGCCATGTAGGACTCCATCCTGCCAAACCAGTAACCCATAATGGATCTCAAACTAAAGAAGCATTCCAAGGTGCTCTTCTTCTCATCAGCGCTACCAATATGAATCAACGTAACCATGTAGGTTAGTATTCTAATTTGTATCATACTTGAGCCCACACTCAACTGTACCCTTCAAGTACCTCATTGTATGCTTTGCAACCACGTGAGCATGTCTTGGATCTGTCAAGAACTGGCTCAATGTGTTCACAGCAAAGAAAATATCTGGTCTCGTATTCATCAAGTACATCAATGACCCGATCATCTGATGATACACCGTAGCATCAACCGACTCTGATGAAGCATCACTCAATCAGGTTTGATGCCATAGGCATGGACATGGCCTTGCAGTCCATCATCCTGAAACTCTTCGGGATCTCCACCGCACACTTCCCTTGTCCAAGGGAGATTCCATCCGCATTTTGCCACACCTCCATGCCCATAGAGTAGTGCATCATATCCAATTCCTTCATCTCGAACTCGGCAGCAAGTCTCCTTCTTGTAACTTTAATGAGTTCCTCTTTTCCTATTAGGAACAAGTCATCGACATATAACAGGAGCATCATCAGTCTTCTGCCTTCAACCTTGAAGTAAAGGTTGGAATCCGCTTTACTCTTAGTAAAGCCTAGATCCATCAGTAAATTGTCCATCCTGTCGTACCATGTCGAACCTCAGGATCTTCTGTAGACACTCCCTCTGAAGCGGAGCATCATTCTCCCTTTGTCTTTCGTACTTTAGGTATTAAAACATTCTGTACTGGAGTGACAAGTAGCTTCCTCGGCTACTAATATTCTATGTATCCATCTAGGGTCACTAGATACCAAGATCCTCTATCTTGAACCTTTTCGAAAGTTCTTCTCACACCCATTTGTGAGCTTGTCATCCTCTATAGTATTTCATCTTCAACCTTGTAGCAAAGGTTAATATCTTCATCACTCTAGGTGATATTCAAGCTCTTCATGTATTTGTTATTCCATGGGTGCCTTCTGAGCTCGTACAATGCCTTCTTTCTTTCTTTGAAAGTATCATCATATTATTCTTCATCTTGGATTATTTCTTGAACTGTCGTCACTTGTTCTTCAGAACAAGTCTCATCCTTCTTTTCTTGTAGGAAATTATATGCGATCTTTCCTACAACTCAAATGCACCAGTCGTATGGTTAGACACATTTCATAAGGCGTATTCATAATGGAAAATTCTTATGCATAAGGATATAATCATGCAACTATTTCAGCCAATACAACAATCATCCATATCTGGTATACACAGAAACTTTCCATATGCCTTCCATCTCTATCATAACATTATTGAGATTGTGTACTAATCCCAATATGTCAGCAAAGAGGTTTCATCCTATATAAGTATCAATGGAGTTTTGTATAGAACTATAGGCTACTTCCCCATAGCATGCATAGTAGTATATTGTTCATTAATGCAGAAATTCTGTCATGCATAATACATTTCACAACTAAACAATGTCAAATAAACAACTAGATATATAGGAAAAGATAATTCAAATAGTTATCTTCATTTGTTTCGTGGGTAGACTCCTTCTTGACCCTTCAGCTTCATCATATTCTTCATTGATCATTTCTTATCCAAATTCTAAGATGGATAAGAGGTTCTTCAAGAATTGAGTCCTTCATATTCCTCATCGCTTGAGGGATCTTCTTTGAATTGTGAGAGCTTGATCTTTAGTTGCTCCCATATTCTCTTCTCTTATCATGAGTCGAGCTTCTTCTTGTGTGCACTCTTCCCAGAGTCTGATGAAGGTAATCACTTCCTTTTGGCACAAATTCCTTGAATGAATGAATCCCATGATCCTGGGAGGCCATTCAAGGTGGTTATAACAATATCTTATTCTTCTTTGATTGCTTTGTCATAGCATCGAACACTTCCTTTTGGTGTCTTCAAGGATGACACATGAGGGATGAGAAGATATTGAATAGAATCTACAATGATTCTCTTGGATCTAGCCTTAGTCTCGTCTACCTCTGGCTCCTAGACCTTTTTTACAATTTGAGGTGTCCATCCTAGTTCTGAAGCTAGCTGATCTAGGGTTTCTCAGAGAAACCCTAATTTTGAAATCTTGGAATCTTTCAGATTTGATTGGATAGAAAGATGTGCCTCCTCAAGAAGAGTTGAGCAGCATACTCGTTTTCCCAAAACTGTGATCAGAACTGCAAAATATCTGATGCCCTAGTTTTTCTTCAATTTCTTCTGCAGAATTGCCTGATATTGTTTCTACAATCTCCTTGAAATTACTGCTCCTCTATGTTTGCAACTTCGCACTGAGGTATCCTCATTTTTCCTCTTTCCAAAACTGTAGTTTTGAGTAGAATTGGTTTCACCAATTGGGACTTATGCTCGTTTTCCAAAGGTGACTTATTTCAGGACTGTTCAACATAGAGAACTTGTACAAACATCCACGTGTCATTGTTTCACATTCGGGGTTTGAAAATTTTACCACAGAAAGTAAAGTCTGTGCTCTATCTCAAACATCTTGCAAATTTAATTTCAACCTTCGTAGCCCAAGATATAGAAAATCTCCCTAGGTCACCTGTTTGGGACTGTATTCTGGAGGAGGGCGGAACCCTGATTTGGAGGAATAATATCTCCTAGAATATAGTGAATCGGAGGTTGACACTTTTACATAGGGTTCCTCGGGAATTTCTCTTCGTCCTGTAAAAATTTTGGCTCACAGCCTTCTCCAATATTGAGATATAGCGAATGTTCAAAAACTACTAGTTTTAGTATTTTAGGGTTTTCAAGCATGAAACCCTAATTTCCATTTGTTGCTATTGCAGTTGTATTTCCGCTGTACAGTGAAACTTCTTTGATTCACATTTTAATGAGAACCTCAAATAGAAATACAGAAAGATTTAGATCTTACCAATTTGATATTCTTGAATTGGATCTGGAGCTGATCTTTTGCAGTGCTAATTTTTGGTCCGAGGTCAAATTAGGGTTTGACTTTCTCATAGTTTTACCCAACCAAAAACTTTGATCTTGGTCTCTAAGTTTTGATTTTGAGGAGGAGAGCAATCCTATGCTAGGCTCACTTAAAAATTCCTCTTCTATGAAAATCCCTAATTTTAAGTCATTGTTGGTAAATATAATTGGGTGTTAGTGCTTCCATTTAGTTGCATATGAAGAAACAAATATACCAGTCTTCATCGGGTTGGTTCTTGAATACTACGAGTTGGAGCTTACACAAAAGGGAAATATACGTGTTCAGGTTGGTGACTGAAGTTTAGCAAGTTGGTACTTGTGCTGATAGAAGTATTTATGGCACGGTGCTTGTAATCAGTAGGTTAATACTTACACATCAGGTTGGGACTTGAGTGACTTGGTCCTCACGATTGAAGATTGTTGTCTTCCACTTATGTAATATTTCATAACACACACACACACAAATTTACTTTTACAGATCTTGTGCGCAACTGTGTCCATTGTCATTTCTACAAAAAAAAAAATTAATGATAAAATTTTTTTAAGTGCTAAAATTGTATTAATATGTGCAATATACTTATTCATCCCCCCTCTCAGTATATAATAATTCCGATAATTGGTATCAGAGCGAGTGTCTTCAGTACTAGTTTGACCACTTGAAGCTTGATCCTTGTGCAAATATGGACAAGCAAGAAGGATTTTCCACGAACAGGTCACCACGATTTGATAGCTCAAATTACACCTTTTGGGCAATTAGATTGGAAGTATATTTACAATCACTCTGGGTAGATATCTGGAATTCAGTAGTAAATGGCTATACAAATCATGAAACAACTCCAGTTGTACCTACGGATATAAGATTATATGAGTAAAACACAAAATACAAAAATAAAATACTAAGGTCATGCAATGCATTTTAGCCAAGGATATTCGAGACGAACTAAAAAGCATCTATGAGAGAGAAGAAAAAGTTTAAAAGGCTAAGTTGGAGACCTACTCGGCGCAATTCAAAACAATGCAAATGAAAGAGGAGGAAGATATTGTATCCCACTTTCTCTGAGTTGACGAGATTGTCAATTCCATCAAAGGACTGGGAGAAACCATCAAAGAAGATTCAATTGTGCAGAAGATAATGAGAAACTTTCCACCTCAGTTCAACTTAAAAGTATTAGTTCTAGAGGACAAATCCAATGTGGATGATTTGATAAACGATGAATTACATGGGATTCTCACGGCATATGAAATGAAAACGGAAAAAGAAATGGGACCATAAAAGAAGCTGCTTTTAAGGCCACAAGAAAATCATAATGTAGCAATCTAGAAAAAAAGGATCCATTGACATATCAGATGAAGAAGTAAATTTCACGAGGAAGATGAAAAGTGGGCATGCCAAGTATAAAGGTAAGTTTCCCTTTAAATGATTCAAATGTGGTAGAATAGGTCGCTTCGCTTCCAAATGCACTTTTAAGGAAAGTAAAGACAATGACAGTGATGAAGAATTACACTACTAAGAACAAAGAAGTCAGCACAACAAAGAAGATAGTAAGAAGAAATTACCCAAGCAAAAGAAGAGTCTATATTCAACACGTATTCAAAAGAGGACACCTGGTCATCAAAGAAGAGGACAACCATGATAATTCAAAGGAAGTGATGTTTATGGAATTGATTCAAGATGATAGCTCAAAACATGGAAATTACTGTATATCTATCAAAGGATCAACAGTCAAAGGAACACACGAAATCATATCAAAACCATTGAAGAAGCTGTCTTACAATGGAATTTATATGTCACCTCGAAAGTCTGAAGTAACACAGAAATCTAGCAACCTAGAATGAACATCCAAAAATGATACGAGTGCAGATAATAGACATTCCTATAATGGAATTTCTGTGTCCTCATAAAAATCTGAAATGGAAGAGAAATCAAGTAGCACAAAGAAAACTCCAAACTTGAAGATGAAGAGAATTCAAGTATTGATTGGGAAGCATTAGAAGAATTAAAGAAATTGAGAAAGAGTAACAAGGCACTAAAGGAACAATTGGAAAAGAAAGAAGAACAAGCCAAGGAGACCAAGGTCATACAAGAAACATTAGAGAGACGGATTAGTGACAAAGAAAATGAGTTTAAAGAACATTTGAACCGTGCAAAGAACATGATTAAAAGACTTGATGAAAAAAATATTGTATTGAAAAAGTATCTAGCGGAAATTGAAGAAAATAATGAATTAATAACAAAATAGATTCCAGAGAAAGAAGAGGAAATTTTACTTTTGAAAAATGAAGTGATTTACAAAAATCAAAGAAATGATAAACTATGTCTTGATGCAGAAACTCAAGCAAGATTCAACAAAAATTCAACAACTCTAGATGAAATATTGAGCAACCGAAGGTTCCTGGACAATAAAGCAACTCTTGGTTCTGAAGGCTTGAGTGACGGAATCTACGACAAAATTGAGGATTTCATTTCAAAACACCAAGATGCATCTCAGAAGAAATCTGATATATCTACAAAACAAATTAAAGTCAAGTATGACAATCCTTTCAGTTACAAAAATGAATTTCGTAAAATGAAATGTTTCAAATGTAATTATGTTTTCCATCTAAGAAAATATTGTGATACTATAAGATTCTATATGTGCGATGGATTGGACATAAGTCTCAAAATTGTTCAAAGAAAGTAAAGAAACCAAGACGAACCAGTTCATGTAACATTAAAAATTGGAAGGAGAGAAAAAGGGAAGTATCCTGTACAAATCCAAATGCAATCTGTGCACATCAAACAATGGGTCAACAAAACATTACAGGCATGAAATGTTGTTGAAGTGGCAAGTAATTATCTCCCATCTTGCTGACCATTAAAAGGTTGAGTAAGATCCTTGAATTCAACATGAGTTCACTAGGAATTGAAGGACTAAGTTAGTGAAGTGTTACAGTTAAAAGGATTTTGAAGTTGGTTATATCATTAATGTGATATGCATCGTTCATTTATGTGCGAGAATATGTTGAAATTGTCTCTCTCACGGATATATAACAAGGCCATATATAGACACGAAATGAAATTCAAATGTGTGGGTGGTGTTACATTTTTATTGTTTAATCAATATGATCTAGGATCTTATCAAAAAGAATAACATGCACAGCAATAATCACAAAAGACGAGAGACAAAAAAATTTCCTCGTGGAAACCATAAAGGAGAAAACCCTGCCACTTCCTGAGAGATAGAATGAGCACCAATAGCAAAAGCAAAACCCAAAAACACAAAGATGATCTCCGATAGTTGTTCTCTATCTCACTTGTGCGAGCTCCTCCTCTCTTACTCATGCGCTACAGTTGAGTGAGTGTGTGTTGCAAATAGAGAGTCTCACTAGGACAATCTAATAACCCTAATACCCCTCAACTGTGGGGACTATTGCCCCGACTTACAATGGAGGGTTAACCTCAATGACTTTACATGACTTTATTACTGTGTTGCATGGGTACCCGTACCCAGGGGTCGGGTACATGTACCGGTACCGGGTACACATACCAGGTACTTGGGTACGGCAATGGTACGTACCTAGACGTACCCTCACGTACCATGAACAGTGTTGCCGTACTGGGTACTTCATAATTTTTTTTTGGGTACGTTTCGTGAAAATGGTACGGCGTACCTCGATTTTGGGTATGGCTATGGTACGGCCAGTATATAAAACTAAACCAAACTAATACAATTTGTTCCCACAGTTGAAGTC
>LPNX010036462.1:0-14180 GCA_001517045.1 Pseudotsuga menziesii
ATCATAAGCTGCTTGAAAATTCACAGGTGGTTAGTCTAGACCTCCCAAAGCATAGTAAAAACAAATATGCCTAATAAGCATTGTGTTATTTTCGAGCCCTGACATTTGCCAAATCAAATTCGGCATCAAAACACTTGACAGACACACACAAAGGCACATACATTCCAAAACCCAAATTTGTAATAATGAAAAGGTAACTGGATAATACCTCTACCATCTCGACAACCCCACTCTCGTCGAACATTTTGGCAAGCCCTTCACTGTCAACGTTAAAGGGGATAATACCCACATATAGTTTAGTGCCCTCGGGAAGAGGAGGATAGTCCTGGTCTTCAACTGTCTCTTGCTCTGCTTTGCTCTCTGTACCAATTGCTACATCTGATTCTTCCTCCCGAACCGCTTGAATTCCCCCTAATTGCTCTTCCAATTATTTTCCTTCTGAAACTCCTGATGCAGGGGGGCTCCTCCACTTCTTCTTATGCTTGCACCAAAGGAATATCTTGTGCCTCCTCTACCACTTCTGCCGCCACTGGTGAATCCTGTGCCAATGATCTAATTCTTAGGACCCGCCTCCTACCCAAAACAGGGGTCAAACAAGAAATCCCATGGCGGGCATGGGATATCCCTGAATGACAAGGGGCAGCCGTTGGCAAGGCCATCATAGGAAGCCTTGAACAAGGATGCTGAGCCTCCTCCTAAAGATTTTACTGCTGTTGCTTCTAATGAAGGCAACACTTGGCTAGTCGCCATTGAAAAGCATGAAGCTTCCATCTTCACAAAAACCTCAAAAATACCTGCCCTAAAACCTTGCAAAAATTCTAAAACTGCAAAAGGATCCTATAACTTCATCGGATAGTGTCTAATTCTCATCAATTTCACTTTTACCTAAAAACTTCAAAACCAAAAATCCACAGTCCAAATATGACTATGCCTTTGAAAATCATCTCCAGAGCTCATAAAACACACACCTTTGTACCGCGACATTGAGAGGATAAGGTGTAAAAGGGATAAGATAGCAGGAGTCTGGTGGTTTGTGTTTCGACAAGATTTAGATATTTTTCTTCCATTTATATGGACAACTAAATAAACATATAAAGCTTGAGGGCTATTTAGAAACGAGATTCGTGTTCGTGTCTTCATCTGTATATATTATTTGGAATGAGATTCGTGTTCGTGTCTTCATCTATATTTATTATTTGCTTTTGTTATAAAAAATGGGATGTTTATGCGATAAGATATGATTAAAATGGATTTAAGTTCATTTATGTTTTAATTTTGAAGTGGATTAAGTTTTGATGGTTTTAACTCGTTAGGATGGGTAGCTTAGTTGAAACATTACTTTATCTTTCATGGTATTAACTTAGATGAAACATCACTTTACTTTTTATGTCATTATTGATGATATGATGAAACTCAAGGTGGAGGTCTGGTATCTAAAAATTATGGTAATGGTGGGAGTTGCATAAAAAATATTATGGGTGTTACATTATATAGAAGGTTAACATGTCTCATATGAACGAGATATTCACTATTTTGGGTGGATTACCAAGTTATGTCAAACAAGCTTAGTTACAAATTTTATTAATTTGTTAATTTAATATAGGGAGGATGATTGCAAGCATGTATTTTATTATCACAAGAAATTATTGGAGGACTAGAATAAAAATAAAAAGCATGAAAAGAAGATGGCATTGATCATGGCTCATTCAATACATAATATCCACTACTATATCGTTCTTCACCACATCAATATCATGACCAATTCAAATCGCATGAAGTGTATCTTGGGATGTTAGCTCATTAAAGGAAAATTTTCTCATTGGATATCCTTTCTCCAAGAATTTGACCTTAAATTTTATACATGTAAACATAAGAAAGCTTTGTCCCTCATCGATTTCATCACTGACTTCCCTACCCATGTAATCCAATGACCACTCAATAGTATTGCTCCTGACAAGCATATTTTTGTTATAGCATCTAACAACCCATGTTATGACATTATCTTGAACTACCTTTACACACTGAGCTTTGATCCACATCTCTCTCAAGATGACCATCAAGACATTCATCATTGGTGTCCTTGTTACCTCCTCCTTAAAGGCAACATGTATCAATGAGGAGTTGACATCATAGTATGTCAATTCCTAACTCAGAAAGAGGTCAAACAAGTTCTCAATAGATTTGATGGGATGCTTACCAGACCAATTAAAGGCGCCGTCGCTTAAGCGACGCTTACTAATGCGTCGTCACTTAACTCCTGCCATGTAATATTGTACCGTACTGCCCCAATGAGTTCCCTCAACATCTGTACTCCCCAATTCCTCTAGTTTAATGGTTCACTCCGAGCAATCAATCTACTAGCACCATCTTGGTAAAGAGACTGGCTATTCCTCGTAGCATAACTTCCTTTCTACCGTGAACCAATTGGCTCTTGGCTGCACTACCTTCTGAATCTACCCGTCAAGGAATGTCATTTGAAAGCGAAACCAGGAAACAAGGCAAAATGGGACCTATATTAACTAACTGGTTATCTCCTTCTCAAAGAAAGTAATATATAAGAAAAGAGGTAGAACAATAAAAAATGGTAAAGAAAGTTACTAGTATAAATAATATGTATAAAGGCAAGTTCCCCATTTGAAATAGGCACCCGGAGATAAAACTGATCATGGCACCAAGGTTTGTAAGAATCGCCCTCAATAAAAATATTCTAATGAATATTTCCTTTCATAAGAAGGCATCGACTCCTATATCAACTCTGTGATCGTCTGCATGGAGTAGCATAATGAGAATCGGCATCAACTAATCTTTACGCATACTTGGATTGATTAACAGCATCGCCACCTGATCACATCGACTTATACATGAAGTACAAACATCGAGTGTATCAACTCTTGGGATCGACAAACACTTGTGAGCACTGTTGAAAAATTGATGTAGGTTTATGGATATAACACAAATCATAAATGACACCCTCTGACATTATGTAATATACACCCACCATATCCATATTACTTGCAATTAAAATTTGGGTTTAGAAACCACTTTTATTAAAGTTCAAATTCTAGAAAAATTAAGAAAAAATTAATAGCAACTTATAGAAATAGCTAAACATAAAAAAATACGTCATTAATTTTTTACCAAAATTAAAACATCACTTCCTCTCACATATGGCAAATCAGTATGCATTTAGGAGGTACTCAGTACACCTCTCACACCTGGCAAATTAGTACTAGCTCTTTCTTTGACAATTGGGTTTATATGCTCCAAAGCACTACAGACCTCTCTTCTCCCAAAGTTGTAATGTTGCTTACCAAGGTTACTCTAGATCTTTTACTAAGGATAAATGATGCAGGGGAATCACTCTTAAATTGCAACGTGGCCATTCGAAAATTAAGATTCTAAATTTTACAAAAGGGAGTGGGTTTCCCTTAATTGAATATTCTCCATATGTTTAGGTTAGTGGTAATCAATTTAGTGAACTAGTTCTGGAAAGAATCGAGTTAGCTTTGCTGTCAATGGAAGAGTTAAGTTAGAAATAGGATAGAATGCAGTTGAATTCATTTAGGATATCTTGTGAAGCTGTCAGATTGTTAGCATAAATTTAGGAATTAACTTTCTAATTCTATATTTAGTTTCCTTCTCCTTTTGTATATATTCCGAATTATTATGTTAAAAGGTTGGATTCTTTGAGTAATGGAAGGCTTATTTCCGTATGAGATTGTTGTAATCCCCAAAGTTAATCAATGAGTCTTACAATTCCTTGGGGCTGCTCATGAATCTTACAAATATAACAATATTAAGCAGATTACACATTTTTAGTATTTGGGAAAGCATTATACTTTACTACAAAAAAAGAGGTGCAACAGCAGGTAAATACTTGCACAACTCCTCTCGTACGTGTTTCTGGAAGGGGTCCCGTAGGGAAAGTAAAGAGTCCAGGTCCCTCCCTTGAACCTTGAAGCGAGGAAATTTTTAGATATTATAACCTTTAGTCTGAAATCCTATACACAACATTTTTGGTCTACCAACCCTTGAATTGCTAGTTCCTGAGTTTTATCTGTAAACATAGCAATATTATTATGAACCTGGGCAGGTCTGACCTATTTTCGGGGCTGCAACTTGTGAAAATCATAGGATATCCAATAATATATTTGATCCTTATGTCCTATTATAGTGCATCTACAGGTGTAGCATTCCTCTATTACTGTAAGGGAATTATGATCTAGCCATTTCATCTCCACCACATCCACAACAAAGAAAAAAACATGAATAGAAAAAAAACACAATAGATAATCAAGAAAAACACAGAACAAACCTGAAGGTCTAAACATTGATGTCAATCTGAAGGCAGTGGAGACCCAACGTGAAGCTCAATACCAATATTTGTCAGTTTCAATTTCTGTTCACCGACACCAATCTCATCACCATGTTTAGAATTGCCTGAATTCCAATTCCATTTACTCTTCTTAGATGTGTCTTCAAGCATATTCTTAGATTCAGACAAATTACTTGTAAATCTAGTCCTCTTAGCCTAAGTATTCAACACAGTCGGTCCGCGTCAGAATTGAACTCCCTGTACAGGTGCCTGAAGGATAAAGAAAGAAAACAATTCTTTAGGAGCCCAATCCTTTTCAACCAACAATCATATATAACTCAGTGACTGCAACTTGGTGAGACCTCTGGCCCAATCAATTATCATGACCTTTGATTTGCCAAAAATAGAAAGCTAGAGAATTTTTTATTTTTTGCGAACCATAAAAGCCCCCATAAGGCTAAAAGTTCATGCAATTGCTTTGTTGGATCTTTGAAGATCGAGGTGCATGGCTCTAATATTACTAATAGAAGGTAGACAACTTACAAAAATTACACTTCATTGCCAAATTTGCAATTTTCCATGACACAATTAAAAATGACTAACATAAATGACTAATTCATATTCTTCTAGCTAGTCATTTTTTATGTCGTGACTAAATTAGTCATTTATGTTAGTCATTTTTAAATCTGTCACTTATTATCTAGTCATATTTGTTAACTGGAGACTAAATTAGTCGTTAATTTTAGTCGTTTATAGTTGAGTCAATCAAAATTGCTCATATTTAGTAGTAAATCACTTGGAAAACCTGTGGTGACTAGAATGTTTAGTCACCTAGTAGCTAATTCCTCATTTTGTACTAGTGGGTTAATGACTGTATTTCTTGGTCGGCCTATCAATCTACCTTATTACTTAGTCCAAAGTATGACTAAAATGTCTGCGGCCATCGAGAAAGGGCCTAAAAATATTGGTTGAAGTCTTTTCCACCACGGTCTTGTTAGAATGCTAGTGGAAATGGAACTGTCCAAACGGAATCAGACCTGGGATCATTTTCTTGAGAAAAATGGTTTCATGTCGTTTTTCCACTGCCAATTTGACTGTGCAGAGGAGTGTTCTCGGCATCGGTAGTCTTGTGAAACCCCAAATCTGCTTGCACATAACCCTCTGCCAAACCCTAATGCTCATGTAAACGCTAGCATCCAGAAGAATTGCACTCCCGCTCCTATGCAAGGTCTTGGCTCTCCCGTGCATCCCAAATGAAAGAGGGATTTTGTAAACCCTCCCCTGGTAACCCCAAACCATGATGATGAACCCTTCGCACAGATGAGGGAGACATGAAGTGCTAGGGTTACGAGCAGAGTAACTAGGAGTATGGTGGCTAAAGATAATACTGTTAAGCCCTCTGTGAAGGACAGTAAAGACATAGATACGATTGTATTGGATGATGAGGAGCATGGAACCGTGTCTCATGATTGACCTAACATGGATCCCGAGCCTGTGACTCACCCGACAGAACATAGCCCTCATATTCCTGATATGGGTCCCGAAAGGGATTCTGTGCCGGATCCTTAAATCAAGGGTAAACCTGCTGAAGGAGATCCAGCTGGCTCATATAGACTTAGTGAAGCAGTCCACCCACTATTCGTAAATCAATTGCTTGATAAGTTACATCACATGGAAATAGAAATAGAGGAGGTAGTGGAACTTAATGATTTTGTTAAGGCCGAGAATACGAGGTTTCATGTGAACTTTGACTCAGTTGACAAAAACATCCAGCGTTTGAAACAACAGAAGAAGCTATTAATCTGGAAAGTTCAGAAATTCTACCGAAAGAATCATAAAATTAAAGAAAGAATTCGCGAGTTGAACGCTCAGGTTGCCTTAATGCTGCTAAAAGGTTCCTCACAGGCTCCATTTTCTCAAATACCGGCCACTGGTGTGAAAATACAGGTTTACAATACCCCTGTTAGACCATAGCATTTTGGGATACTCACGTTTTGTACAGATGTCTAGAAAATAATTTCAGGTTTTGAAGTATGTAAATAGAAGCAGCAAATGGTATGAGGTTATTTTTAGTTTTCAGGTATTATTTTGAGTTAGTTAGTTAGTTGTGTTATTCAGGTTAATTACCCTCGCGGTTTTTGCTAATTCTTACTGTTTTGATATTGCAGATGATTTGGTCGGTTTTCCAAATGTGCCTTCTCTGGATTCTGATGATCATACATTTCTAGGATTATCTCCAAAGAATTGTGAAGGAACCAGTTGAATCCATTTTCAATTATGGATATATCGTCTTCCAGGTGTCACCAATCTACTAGTTTCTTTGTCATTTTTAGTTTGGCACTATAGTCCGAATCTTTTCGATTTCAGGATATTGTAATGTGTAAAGAAAATGACAATTACATTTGTCATTTTTCTTTTTTTAGCTGAAGTCGGTTAAGATTGCAATAGTATCGATCCCCGTTTCTTGGTAAATTAGAGATATCTCTATAGGAGATCTAATGTATTTAAGGGGGCACAGTTCATAGTGTTAAGGGGGTCGATGGTTGGTGAAAGGAACTAGGCAGAATCAATTCACTTCGGCATTTGTCTGCAACTAAGACAATTACTTGTTTATAGTTACAGCATCCTTTTGACTAAAGATATCACAAGTATATTTGCAGTATTTTCATTATGGAGGTGTACTTGTAGTATCGTTTGATCCTGCTATTTTCTTTTCGCTGATTTCTATGTTTTTTCATTTTTCTTTGGAGAAAATGTGCAAACGTATTATGTTAAATTGTTGATCTATTCTCGGTTAACTTGCAGATTCATATCATATATTAAATTTTGCTGTTATTTTTCAAGTATATATGATATACTATTTCTGTGTTTTATCTTTTTCTTCCTCTGAATTTTTTTTGAAGATTTCGAGCTTGTCTGCACAACATTGTTAACTACAAGTCAATTTCAGGATTAATGTTATTATGCTCTTGATCACAATAGGGTATATAGGGTATATGTGTGTTATTTTTTTCATTTAACTCATAGAAATTATATTGAATCGGATCTTCATCTTTGCACTCTGTCAAATTTTCGTTCAATCTTATTTTAGATGTATATGTGTCTATATTGTAAATTATATGATCGGTTTAGTTTGTTAACAGTTTCTTTATCATTTATTCCTGTAGATATATGTTAATCGGTTTAATTAGATGAATTTTTAGTTACCAGTTGTGTATCATATGAACTAATTTAGTAATTAATATGTTTTAACAGTTTCTTTTGTATATTCATAATTGTAGTATATTCAGCTAACAATTATTTACGTTATTTCTTTCCTTTGAATATGCTCCTGTAATTGGGAGTGATTTAAGAGAAGGAAACGGGGCCTTAATGCCGTCAGAGACAACTATATAATGACTGTGAGCAGCCTTTGAAATATCTTGGATCGGGTTTCCTCTTAGTTGACTATCACACTGATACGGCCTATCAACACATCCCTCCTTGCTTAGAACAACACCGTCCCTAGTGTTCTAGGGACTCAGAATGAAATCATGAAACAAGGTGGGGTAAGCCTTTCTCATGGTGGCCTCGTTCTCCCAAGTAGCTTTGTCAGTTTCAAAGTGCTTCCACTACACTTTCAATTGGACCACGATGCGCTTCCGAAGCTGCACTTCTCTTTTGTCCAATATATGAGTAGGATTAAGGGAAAACTCCCCATTAGATTCCACCTATAATAGGGACCAATCAACAAAATGTTTAGTATCATGAAGATATTTCTTTAACAAAGATGCATGGAAAACATTGTGGACTCTTACATGCGCATGCAATGCTAGTTCATAAGCCATTGGCCCTTTTTTTGCCACTATTTCAAAAGGCCCGCAAAATCTAGGTGCTAACTTACCACACCTACCCAAGCTCAATGAGCTTCATTTGGATTTTACTTTCAAGTAAACATGATCATTGATTTGACATTCCTTATCCTTCCTTTTTCGATGTGCGTAACTTTTTTGGAAGTCTTGTGCTTCCTTCAGGTTCACCTAGACCTTGGTAACCAAATGTTCCAATTCCATCAACAAATTAGGCCCTAACATGAGCCGATCCACCGGGCTATCCCAAGTAGCAGGTGTCCTACACTTCCTTCCATAGAGTACGTCAAAGGGACTCATCTTGGCAGAAGCTTGATAACCATTGTTATACACAAACTTTGAAAGATGCAAGTAATCCTCCCATTTCGTGGGATTGTTCATGACATACATTCAGAGCATGTCCAATTTGGTTTACCCTTTCAGTTTGCCTGTTTGTCTGCGGGTGATATGTAGTACTGAAGTTCAACTGTGTCTCCAATCCGGAGTAAAAATATCTCCAAAAGTTCCTTGTGAACTTAACATCTCGATCCGAGATAATTAACTTGGGTATCCCATGTAATATAAATATTTCTTTCAAGAAGATATCAGCAATGTTCATGGCCTGTAGGTCAACTTTAAAGGAATGAAGTCTCCTACCTTCGACAACTTGTCGATGACCACAAAAATAGAATCATTTTGCTTCTTACTTTTCGGTAAACCGGTGATAAAGTCCATACTAATAACTTCCCACTTCCATTATGAAATGGGTAATGGCTACAACAATCTTGTAGGATGTTGATGCTCGACCTTGACTAGGTGACACTCCTAACATTTCACAATAAACATTGCAATATCAGCCTTTAAATTAGGCCAGAAAAAGTGTCTCTTGACAGTGGATATCATCTTTTGATATCTCAGGTGCCCCAAGTAGGGTTCCCTATGAATTTCTATGAGGATGCTGGACCAAAGGTCTCCTCCTTCTCAAACATACAAGTGATCCTTGGACCATAGCAGTCTGGATTCGTTGACCTTGTATTCTTTTTGTTGTTGAAACAACTTGTCTTCTTGAAATTTCTTGAGGATCTCTACATAGAAGGGGTCAACTCTGTTGGCCGCTCTAATCTTCTCATGGAGATATGCATCATTTTGAATCAAAGTCACCTCGTAAATCATGTGATTTCGTTGGATTAAAGAATCAACAACCTTATTCTCCTTTCCATTAATGTGCTTAAGTTCGAAATGGTACTCGCTTAGGAAAGACAACCATCTGGCTTGCCTCGCATTCAAATCTAGTTGATCAAATAAATACTTCAGACTCATATTGTTTGTCTTTAGAAGGAACTTCCTTCCCATGAGGTAGTGCCTCCACATCCTCATAGCATGGATGATGGCTTCTAACTCAAGATCATGCGTAGGGTAATTTTTCTCATGTTCTTTCAACTTTCGTGATTTGTAACAGATCGTGTGATCATTCTGCAAGAGGACTCCTCCAAGGCCTTCCTTGCTTGCATCCTTCCAAACAACGAAATTCCCATTGGGATCCACAATCTGCAACACCGGTGCGGCCATCAAAAGATGCTTAATATTTTGAAAACTTTCTTCACACTTGTCAGTCCATATGAACTTATTTGATTTCTTCTGCAAAGTGGCCATGGGACAAGCGATGCTTAAGAAGTTCTCAATGAACTTTCGATAATATCCAGCTAATCCCAAGAATGACCTAATGTAAGTGACACTAGTAGGGGTAGGCCAATCCTTTATGGATTTAATATTTCCCAGGTCCACAGCTATCCTTGTCTCAGAGATAATGTGACCTAGATACTATGTCTGTGGTTTGTAAAAATTGCTTTTACTAAACTTAGCGTAAAGTTGGTGTTCTCTTAACTCTTGTAGTACTACATGAAGGTGTTCTTCATGTTCCTCTTTATTCTTGGAATAAACGAGGATGTTGTCAATAAAGACTAGGAAAAACTTATACATATACGTACTAAATATGTTGTTCATCATACACATAAAGTTCGCGGGTGCATTGGTCAACCTGAATGGAATCACTACAAACTTGCAGTGCCCCTACCTTGTATGAAAGGTGGTTTTGTGAATATCTTCGTCATGAATCCGTAGCTGGTGGTATCTAGATCGTAGGTCAATATTTGGAAATATTCTAGCTCCTCCTACCTGATTGAACAAGTCATCAATCCGTGGGAGTGGGTAACAGTTCTTTATAGTCATTTTGTTAAACTGATGGTAATCAATGCACATTTGCATTGTACTATATTTCTTATTTACGAACAATATTGGTTCTCCCCAAAGGGACACACTGGGTCGGATATACCCTTTCTCTATCAACTCCTACAACTATAGTTTGAGTTCCACCAACTTAGGTGCACTCATGTAGTAGGGGGCTTTGGAAGCTGGAACTGATCCCGAGGTTAGTTCGATGGAGAAGTCTAGGTCTCATTTTAGAGGTAATACGGGGATTTCCTTGGGAAACATATCCTTGAATTACTCAAGAATGGGGAAGTCTTCTATGCATTGTTCCCTATCAAAATCTATGTCTCGGATGTTTACTGCAAACAACTTGCTACCTTTCCTAACACATTTATTTGCTTGTAAGGCAGATATTTGTCTTACATAAAATTTCTTTGGAATTCCCTAAACCTTCACTTGGTTCCCTAGGCTATCAGTACACAATATAGACTTGTGCAAACAATCGATCATGACATGGTGTTGTTCCAGCTAGTCCATGCCGATAAGTACATTGTACAATCCTAAAGGTAGGATGTTCAGGTTTACTTTCGTAAGAAAAGCATTCATGTTTACCTCACATTCTTTAACAATTTCTGAAACCTTCTGTTTTGTACCTGTGGCTAACTGAACCAGCCAAGGTTTATCGTGTTTTACTTTTCCTAGTTTGCATATATCAACAATTTTAGGTGCAACATAGCTCCAAAAATCAACGGGATCAATAAGTATTGAAACAGAAGTGTTCAACCTATTACCTTCTATCTTGACCATCGTAGCTTGATGATATTCCTGTCGGTCATCCAATGCTGCATAGATCCGGGGTGTTCGAGCTATGTCTTCGAAAGTTGGTTCTTCTTGTAAGTTGTGCAAGACCCCACTGGTCTTATTCTTATAATCGCGGGCATAATGAGGTCCATTGAATTTCCAACACTTGATTTGTAGCGGGGTAGCATTGGCTCCAGTTACTACTGGTTTGTTAACATTAGCAGTTGGTACATAAGGGTTTGTACTAGGTTTATTAAAGTTCTTGTTTGCTTGAAAGTTGTTATTCTTCTTTCTATATGGCTGCGGGTTGGACCCAAGTTTGCAGTTATCAAAGAAGTTATTATACTTGTCTTGGTTTCGGTTCAGGTTTTCCTACCTCAGTTGTCCATGCTAATAATAGAGCCTAGATTTGTGCAGCGTGATATCTAAAGGCTTAGGCATGCCAAATTCAATCCTATCCTAGAAACTGGAAGGAAGACATCCTAGGAACTGTTGTATCTTTACCTTTGCTTCCTTGATGTATGGTACATAATGCAACAGATCTACAAATTTGTTAATAAATGCATCCATAGTCATGCATCCCATGTGTAGTTCGTGAAACTCTTTCACTTTTAGGTCAAAGAATGTTTCTGACATATATTTTTCTTGGAAAAGTTTTTAGAAAGTATCCTAGCATATTTCCCGTAGCTTATCATTCTTGGTGTGGTTTAAATATCTCCACCATCTTGCTGCTTTGCAATTCAAGTTATAAATGGCAAGTTGAGCCTTCATCTCACTTGAATATTTATGAACCTAAAAATACTTACTCATGCCCAGCGGTTACTCTTCAGCATTTTCCCCCATGTTTACTTCACCTTCATAGGTCGGGGCTCTTATTTTTTGGAACTCCCCCTGAAGACTGTCATTACTCTTTTGCTTTTTTCTTTGTGGAGAAAATGAGTCACCACTAAAAGGACTGTGATGGTCTTCTTTAGTTGGTTCAGGGGTACATTCTTTTTCCTCTTTTCTTGGGTTGTTTTCCCGTTTTGGGTAAGGTTCTCTTTTGGAACTGTTTGTGGATGGAGTAGGTTAACCTTGAGGGCTTCCTCCCATCATATTTTTTCTCTGAAACTTTTCAATTCAGCTTGAATACTATGTAAAGTTTTCAAAATATCATAGTCTATCTGTACCACCAGCTCTGCTTTCGGAGTGGGGGTGGTCATATTCCCTTGATGACTATTTTCCTCCTCAGTATTCATAAACTGAACAGCACTATAAAAATTTCCTGTCAACACAAAATTTTTAAATGATAGAAAAAAAATTTCTATCAGTAACATATTTAATTAACATACTTTATTTTCTTTGCGTGAATGCTTGGTGCGCCCATAGGTCTCTTATGTTTCTTCATTGGATTTATGTACTTCTTTCTTTCTGCATTGTCACACTTGTTAATTATGAAGTCCTAACTTAACTTTTTTTGTGGAAACAAAGTGGGCCGAGTGGCGGGACCTGTTCTCCCATGACGGTTTGAGACGTAAAGTATTACTTTGTTACACAGGATTACTTAGTTCAATCGAACTAAGGCACCTCTTTTATTTAATTCCAAGTTTATGTTGCAACACAAGGCTTAGTAGGGAACTGGAATCGTTCCAGCCTTTATTTTTCACTTACTATTCATCATTACGCTTTATTACTGTTTTAGATTTGGTAGCAAGGTAATGTTAAATTTGTTAATTATATAGTTTATATAGTTAACTAGGTGAGACTTTATACAATCTATTCTATTGCACTTGATGTCTATTTTATTACAATATTTAATGTTTTTCTTGTTTTAATGGCAGGTCATAACTTGGTTACTTGTTCGGACCTTGGTATTATTATAGTCAGAGATGTTACCATGGCATACTTTGTATGCCATGGTATTTAAGCATTGATGCTTTGATACTAAGGGGTTAAGACCCTAATCTCTAAAACTATGGCTTAAACATTACCCTATACTTAAGCTTGGACTCTTGACTTGGACTAGCACATACTTATGTATGAAAGAGATCTTTAAATATGGCATACCATGTAATAGTATACATTCTGCATTAAGGTTTTGGGGTGGAGAAACTATAGCATGTGGTAATAACCATATGATAGCAGGGTTTATGCCATGTGTTTGTGTCATGAATGCAATGCCGTTTAAACTATGGAGAGTGGGTTTAGTGTTAGGTTTAATGGTTTCCAGTTGGTGCATTCAATGCATTTGGAGAAACATGATAGCCTTCCCTTAGGCTTGTCTGACGATGGTTGTGTATTGTGTTTGTTATTTGGGGTTTTACACTTTGGCTCTGTGCAAGGGAAAGATCATGGAGGTGACCTCCAGACACTGAGGTATGAATTCGTTGGTTTATATGGCTACACATTGTTTGGTTTACTGCTTGTTATCATGGCCCTACTCCTCATCCCTAGTTTTGCTTGTCTTTGCAGGTGCTGAAAGGTAATGAGGAGTAGTGTGGCTTCAAATCTGTGGACTCAAAATTTTTGCAATTGGGGCCATGGTAAGCCTATGAGCAAGTTTCTACTTGCTACCTTTCAGCCCTCTTGGGTAGACTGTGCATAGATTGTTGCTTGGTTGTGGTTTTATGCTGTGGGTTTCGATGTAGGGTTTTTAAGATTCCCCTTCGGGCATATGATTACAGACTTGGATTTTAATTTGGTTATGGTAATGTTTGATGAGTTATGTAATTTCATTTATGGTTATGTATAGATGGAAAATGAATAAAATTGTGGATTCTTTTGTATGAATTATGAACAAAGATTTGTAAAGGACCACATGGATGGTCACAATGCTTCCTTCATTTATTTAGTTCTGACATTGATAATTAAAATGCAAATTTTTGATACTAGTATATTCTTATTATGGAAGACCTTGAAATGTATTAGATGAGTTATTTAATTTTGGAATTTAATGTATATATATCTTTCATAAATGTTTATACTTGATGGCTCTCTCTCTCTCTCTCTCTCTCTCTCTATATATATATATATATATATATATATATATA